>JAOBRB020017606.1:0-26241 GCA_027575285.2 Zoanthus pulchellus | reverse complement strand
CGGGTACTCAAAGCTTGGGATGCTACCTTGCACAGAAGGGTGGCCCTGGCTTTCAACCACAGCCAATGACCATGAGACAATAAAATTAAAATCATTTGATTTTAATTCATACTGGGCATGCCCCCGGACCCCCCCCAGCCAACCTGTTTTCGCCTCAGCGCTTTAGAAGCTCTGGCTGCGGTACAGGTCAAGCAAGTCGGATAGCATAAAGAATTTGAAATACATATACGGTCGACTATCAGAACCTTTACGGAGACGATGGAGAAAATCAGTAAATGCCGACAGTAAAAAGCAGGTGGCAGAAAGCCTACACTTTAGACCATGACCAAATTAATAAAGGAAGAGTTTGATGTTTAGAGTAATCCAGTTTCTACCAAAACTGCTCGTAACTTCAAGCCACCCAAGCAACCAGCGATATCACTCAGCAGAGTTTCAGCTCTTGCGACAGACATTGCTTTATTAAACGACGATGCTACTGTAAGTCAAATAAAAAGAATTGTAAGATCTTTGAGGTCTACACTCACCATGTTTCAGAAGGTCCAGTATTTTTGGCAAAGATTGTCGAAAAGAGCCGCTCGTGAAAGTACGCTATGTTACCGTTGCTTGTCAGATTATTATCTAAAGAATAATTTTTCCAAGAAGGAAGAACGTACGGAGTGGGAATGTAGTGATTCAACGACCCATCACTTTTCACTACACATTGTTAGGTCAAAGAAAGAGAAAGAATGTGAAAGACCTAAATGTACTTAGCATTGTTTGCTAACTAGCGTTTTGGCATAGTGGAATGCAAAGAGATACCCTTGGGGTTTAAGGAACGCCAATATTTAAGAGATGTATCAGTGCAAAAAGCCATTCGCGTCCAACGTTAGCAGCGTCGTGCAATTTTGAACTCACCGGTAATGAGTGATCCAGTGGACCCGGGAGAGAATGACTTACTGAGATCGGAAGACGAAACGCCGATCCATCCTCATCATGACGATGTAGAAGAAAGTCGCCCAACTGACCCTTTTGCTGGGTTTAAGTTGTACTTGGATAACCAGCTTGCGTCTTTAAAAGAAGACCTAAGAGACGACGCCATATTGTCAAAAGAGGGTGTCGCTAGAACATTGAAAGAGTCGACAGAATTAACTTTCAAATACAAAGGAAACCGTCAACAGCACAAGTTCAACTCGACACTCGCAGAACACGTTGAGTCAACACAAAAATCCTTGGAGAAAAAGACACAAAGCCAAGTAAAGAGCTCTCTAGAGGCTTTATACAAAGAGATTAAGAAAAGAAACAAATTGATCAGACTAGCGGACAAATCCACTGCAGGTTGGGAACTGGTTAACGAATATCTATCGGACGAGCTTGCAAGTGGGAGCGAGGACGAGAAGAAGATCAGAGGGGCCGAACAGAACGCCCTAAGAAAGAAAACTCAGTTGAAACATAGAAATAGGGGCCGAGGCCGAAGCAGAGGCAGGTTTCAGCCGTCCAGCAATCCAGCACAGCAAAACTCATCAACCCAGGCTGGGACACAGTTTCAACCACAGTTTAATAGATACCGGCGCAGAAGACCTGGCCCAAACGACATTTGCTTTGCCTGTGGCTTGCAGGGCCACTGGAGAGCTGATTGCCCAAAATTCCCTACCAGTCACCGTGAATAACACACGTACTGGAGGTTATCAGTAACTGGTCCAGAGTTAAGGTATTGTGAAGGTAGTTAATGATTTTGAATAACAATGTGTAGTACACAGTATCATGAACAACCCGAGTGGGTCAATGATGTACATGTAGAGTTTACGAGTGAAACTGATGAAAAATTTGAATATGAAGAAAGCGAGTCCCTCGAGGCTTAAAGGCAGATTGAAAAGCCACTTGGCGTATTGGGAATCTATTAACGCTTGAAACTTTGAACAAGACAATTCAAAATACGGTTATAGACTACCTTTTATAGACAACCCCGTCAATGTAAATTTTGATAACAATAGATCAGCATACGATCACAGCGATTTAGCTGAATCAGCGATTACAGAACTACTCAATAACGATTCAGTTATCGAGGTTCCTTACATACCACACGTGGTAAACCCGTTGTCGGTTTCTATACAAGCATCAGGCAAAAAACGCTTAATATTGATTTACGGCAAGTTAATAAATGTTTATGGAAGGAAAAAATTAAGTTCGAGGACTGGCGATTGCTTTTATCTTATGTTAAAATGGGAGGCTTTTTGTTCTCTTTCGACCTCAAATCGGGCTACCATCATATTGATATTTTTCCCGAGCACCAAACGTACTTAGGCTTTTCTTGGGATTTTGCGGGAGTTAAAAAGTATTTTTGCATATCAGTATTGCCTTTCGGGCTCAGCACCGCACCATATGTTTTCACGAAAGTCTTAAGACTTTTAGTAAAATACTGGAGACACAATGGTATATACATTGTACTCTACCTGGATGACGGTTGCGGATACACTAGTTCGATAGAAATAACACAAAATCACGCGAAGGCAATTAAACTGTCGTTGAAAAATGCAGGTTTTGTTTTTAATAGTACAGAGTCAATACGGGATCCCGCACATACGCTAGTGTGGTTTGGCTTAGAATGGGACCTTACACAAGGATTTTTCAAGATTACAGAAAACCGTATAGCCAAGCTCCTTTGTGTAATCGATACATTTTTGAATAAGTATATGTAATTGAACCTTTACGAGTTCAATATGGAATTAATTTGCACGAGTGTGTTTTAAAAATTATCAAAATTGCGTGAGCCCGTTAGGGCGAACGCAATTTGATCTTTTTAAAACACACGAGTGCAAATTAATTTCATATTGAACGAGTTAAAGGTTCGATTACTTGTTAATCATATACATGAAAAAATTGATAAAAAAAATCGAAAACGTGACAGTGACAACGTGACAGTTATGCGTGCGCATTTATTTTCAATTGGCTTACAAAACTTCAAAATTACAAAACTTTTTCTTAAAAATCGCTTAACTTCATTTTAAACTCTTAACATCTGCGATCTATACAAATTATCTTTTTAAAATGTTTCTTTGGGAAGGAAAATACAAATAAGTTCCAAGTGTTGAAGGAGTTCTTTCAGAGAATTTTCTCTTGCGGAGTGGCTGCCAGGAGACGTGTTGGAAGACGTGAAGTTGAATGAAACTTGGCCGTTATAAAACGTGTTTATCAAATTCTGCCTGTTGGTTGAACACATGGTTGGATTAAATGACGAGTTGACACAACTGAAAATACAAACAAGGTCCGAGTATTGTCGAAGGAGCTCATTCAAAAAATATATTTTGCAGAACTCGCTGGCAGGAAACGTGTTGGAAGACACGAAGTTTAAATGAATTTGACAGTTATGAAACATTTTTACGTCAATCTTCATTATTTTAAGCAAAGCATTTTTAAAACAGTCATCCAGACGAAATGAAAAGCATGTTGAAAGTATTGTCGAAAATAATCATTCAAAAATTTTCTGTTGCTCACTGGCAGGACAAGTGTTGTAAGACATGAGGTTGAACTGGCAGTTATGAAATATTTTTACGCTATTTTTATATCAATTATTCTTCATTTTTTTAAACAAAGCATTTCACATCCAAATGAAATGACAAACAAGTTCCCAGTTTTGTCGAAGGAAATCATTCAAAAATTAAATTATCTTACGAAGCTTGCTGGCAGATGAAATGACGGAAAACATGAAGTTGAACTGGCAGTTATGAAACATTTTACGTCAGTCTTCAGTTTTTTGAAAAGAGCATTTCACACAGTCATCCAAAAAGCCTTACTCATGCAGGTATTTTCATTCTTTGTGCTTTTTTTAGTATTAGTTATTGTTTCATTTCAATCGCCAAATCTACTGAAAAAACGCCATTTTGTTTGTTTTCAAGAATTTTCTTTGAATTTCCCATCGGTCGACATAACGAGGCGATAGAAGAAATTTTTTATTGGAAAAAACATATCGTAGAACTCAATTTGAGACACTTCATTGAATACAAAGTACCTAGAGCACTGTGTTTTTCAGACGCTAGTAGCATTGCCTGTGGTGGTTACCTAGATGATTATAACACTGTTTGTCACCGGTCATGGAAGCCCAATGAAAAATTTAAAAGCTCCACATGGCGTGAATTGAAAGAGGTACATTACTGTTTGTTATCATTTTGCTCATACCTTAAAAACTGTACTGTTCAATGGCACACCGAAAATCAGGGTGCGGTTAGGATTTTTTTAGAGGTGGGCAGCCCAAAACCATACTCACATGCAATAGCAATTGATATTTTCACGCTTTGTAAAAATAACGGCATAGTTTTATAGCCAGTTTGGGTTCCTAGGGAAATGAATACTGTAGCAGACAGTATTAGTAAGGAAATCGATTACGATGATTGGAGAACTACGGGTCAGTTTTTTCAGTATATGGACAGTATCTGGGGACCACATACTGTGGACAGGTTTGCAGATTCATTTAATAAGCAATTGCCGCGTTTTAACTCCCGTTTTGTTGTACCGGGCACGGAATGCGTAAATGCTTTTTCAATTAGCTGAGATGGTGAGAATAATTGGTTAGTGCCCCCACTGCATTGTGTAATACAAGTTGTTGAACATCTGGTTGCAAGTACAGCACAAGGCACTTTAGTCGTCCTCTTTTGGCCTTCCAGCGGCTACTGGCCATTGCTTTTCGAAAACGCCACTAGTTATAAACCTTATGTTAAAGACTCTATCATTTTTTCAACTGGGACCGGCATCTTTGAGTTAGGAAATTATAAACAGTCACTCGTAGGCTCCTCGAAGTTTAAGAATCAAGTCATTGCTTTACGACTCTCCTGCTGAATCGTGTACTTACAGTTTATTGAAAGCGGGGCACGCTGTTTTTACGCTATTACGTGCAAAAGATAAAGATTGAAATATCATTCGAGGAAGACTATTTTTACTGCTGTTTAGCAGGAGTCCCAGCCTATTAGAGTTGTCAAGCAAAAAAATAATAAATATACAAATAAATAAAATAAAATAAAAAGAATATCCGATTGGTATTATTGTATATTGACAGCATAATACAATTTGAGTTGCCGATTGCCGATTGGTTATAAAATGCAAATAATGAAAGTATAATGTATTGAGATAGCTTGACGATTGGCATTGCTGTGTATTGAAGCTAACGATGCATTGACATATATGGCAACCAAGAACAATATATACGATGATTCACTTGGCGATTTGTACTGTTTTAGATTGCAACTAATGAGAATATGATGCAGTGGTATTTGTCATTTAGTTTTGTTATTTATTGCAACCAATTAGAATATAATACACTGATAGTTGCCGACGCGTTGTTTATGAAAACTAATGAAAACATTACTCGATTCTGATTGGCTGAGGAACAGTGCATTTTTGAGGTAACACAGTGCAAAAACAAGGTAACACAGTGCAAAAATAAGGTGACACAGTGCGAATTACAAATGTTTTACGATTAGTTAAGTAACAATAGAAATTTTGAATAAACCAATCAAATCGTAGCATCATGTTCGAGTTGATGGTGCGTACACAAACAAGTTTCTAGCAAAAATAATTTTAAATTTAAAATGGCGGGCTATGGAGTGCGCCTTGAGAAGATTTTCTGAGCATCAAACCTGTTCTAAAAGCGAAACCTCTGTGAAAAGCACTGCTTTTTGGTTGCCCGTTCAGAAAACAGGGTGATTTGAAAGTGTCATTAAAATGGAAAATTACGAGTCAGGAGAGCCAAGCACTTAGCAAAACATACGATCGAGTGGATGATTTTAATGACAAGGTATCTCGAAATTTTTGCATGTATATTATTAATAAGTAATCATAGGGTTTTTCTCGTTCAATTTGGAATTAATTTGCACTTGTGAGTTTTTCAAAAAGCTGAAATTGCATTCGCCGAAGCGGCTCGTGCAATTTCTGCTTTTTGAAAAACTCACTCGTGCAAATTAAATTCAAATTGAACTCGAAACCGTATGATTACCTATACTAATGCATATTATGTTTGGCTCAGCGTTGGTTGCATTCATTTCTGCTCGTGAACTGGAAGATGGCGGAATGAAGGTTTCGCTAACCAATTTAAGGTACTGACCAACAACTTCATGTGAAAGAATCCGTTCCTAAATCGAAGAGATTTAAAAACAAATGGGCCACAACTATTGTTTTTTCTAGAATTACGAAAATAGCTTTGACATGTCCATTTCCAATTCACGCTTTTTCTCGTTCGATCACAGGTGTTTGGTGTGCGTAATATAAACCGCCACATTTCATATTTATCCACACAAGGCAGAGCTCTTTGCACGTGATTTAACAGCAATAGTCCTGGAACATTTAGGTTTCACGATGTTGCAGTTTTTTCCTGATTTATTTGGTTAGTTTGTGTTGAAGGTCCAGGATTTTGGGACACATATCCACTGTTGGCAATTATAAATAGTTGGAAGCACGAGCCACAATTACTTCGGCTCGGAGGCACTGTTTGCCATGGCCCATAGTCGCCATTGTTCGAGGGATTTTATAGGGTAATGGCAGATATAGCTTTGCCAATTTTTACATTCTTTTCTTCGTGGAGTATAGAGAATTAACCATCTTAAAGCCATAAATGAACCCTTAGGAGACTTTATAGCTGATAATACAACTAATAGTAGCACAAGTTTTCAATATATAGTGGGAGCTAAAGATACTTGCAGGGTAGCCGGTTTCAACTGGTCAGACCTAAAGATCCCGCTGACCCAAACAAACAAGATGGCGTAGTCAACAAGATACCTTGGTCCTTGCGAATGCAGAAAAGCCTACATTGGGGAAATGGGACGACTGATACCAGAGAGGATAAAGAGTCAAAGATTTGCACGATCCCAGATTTTTACCGTCTCATATCACGCCAACGAAACAGGACACAAACCACTATGGAAGGAAGTGAAGCTTATTATCAGAGACAATTGCAACCACTAGTATGTAGTACTGGTTACACAAAGACAAAGATCTTGGTTTTTCATGTGAAACACCACCCTCTTCCACCTCTGGAGTGTTTGCAAGTGGGTACTGCTTGTGTCAAGTCCTGTGATCATGCCAGGAACATTGGAGTCACATGTTTGACTCCACTCTTGTTTTGATAGGCAGGGTGTTGACAAAACGTGGACCCCCCATTCTGGACCCCCCATTCTGGACCCCATTCTGGACCCCATATGAGGAAAGGAAAGGAAATAATGCGAATATGGCGCGGAGTGCTGACTGAATTAGCCGTATCTTGTGGTTTTGTAAATTTTCAAAATTTTCTTCCAAAATTTAATGTTAAGCACTATAATTATACAGCAGCAAAAGAACTCTCCTGTGGTCCAGAATGACTGAATGAGGTCCAGAATGGGGTCCAGAATGGGGGGTCCACGTTTTGTCAACAGATATTTATTGTTTGTAAATCTGCTTTGTGTTCAATTAGATTCATTTTAGGAATCAGAAAATTTTTTAGTAAGGAAACTGCTAAGTTTTTAATACATGCGCTTGTAACCTCTAAGTTAGATAATTGCAACGCGATTTTGTACGGTCTCCCCAAAAGTCGGATCCAGCGATTGCTGTACGTATTAAATTTGGCCGCTAGCTAGGTTAGTTAAATTGTCTAGAAAGGATGATCAAATATATACCGTTTTAGTGGAATTTCACTGGCAGGCCACTGAGCAGAGGATAGAATTTAAACTTCTATTATATGTCTTTAAACTAATGACATGGCACCGTCCTACCTCCGAGAACTTTAAGAACCTTATAATAAACCAACCCGTAGTCTTAGGTCAGGAAACAAGAAGCTTTTAAAAATTCAGCCATATAAATTGAAGTCCTACTGTATGGTTATAGGGCATTTTCTGTGTGTGCCTCTCAGTTATGAAATGCCTTGCCACTAGAGATTAAGGAATGCAAGTCTGTTTTAAGATTTAAAAAGGCCCTGAAAACATATCTTTTTAAGAAGGCTTTTAATTTAAACAAATAGTGTATTTCATAATAATATCTCATATTTTTAATGAACTTAAAGCTTTTTTTATTTTATTATTATTATTACCATGATTATTATTTAAGCTAGTGTAGATGTTTTTAACTTTGTAAAGCGCTTATGGACTTCTTAAGGAATAAATGCTATATAAATAGAATATATTCTTATTATTATACAAGGAAAGTGAAAGAGGCAATTCAGATAAGGCTCAACTCCAACAACATTAACAGGGATAATGGACAAGAAATTCCTGAAAGCTTAGGTACCAGCACTTAGAAAGTATCAAAGCCAGCGATGCTAAGAACTATATTTTCGTACAACTAGCCATCAATATTTTACAGCATTGGCATCTCAAAATTGCAATTGATTTATAGTACATGCAAACAGATTCCTCTGTGATAGAAAATATCAGTTTCATGTAAAGAATAATTTGTGCAATTAGCTCAAAAATCATCAACACACCAACAAGAATATATAGATGCTGTATTTATATAAATTAGAAAAAGCTTCTCACAAAGGAAAAATTGAACATTATTCATTTAAACCTACCAGTATAACCACTAACACAGTCACACCTATATCCCCCTGGTACATCTTTACAAGTACTGCCATGGTAACATGGATTTGGGCCAATACAGTCAATGATATCTGTAGTACAATCAAAGCCTGTAAAGCCAGAGGGACAAATACACTGGGAATTGCCATAAGGGCCTGTAATACAGGTTCCAGACCCTTTACAGGTGTTGTTATAGTAACAGCTGTCATTATACTGGCACCTTAAACCTGCAAAATACAAAATAAGATAATTACTATCAATTACAGTATTGAAAGTTATAATTTAAATATCAGGGGAATAAGATTGAGCACTTCTCATGGGATATGTGGTATGAAATAAGTTATAGCAAGTATATGGTTAAACCAACACAACACTTGGCTGAAAAGACAATTTATGCAAATGATTCACACAAATATTTAACTATTGCATGCAGATAATTATTGTTTAAAACAATGATTTTATTTTTTCAATCTAGATCAGTAGTACATGAAAAGTGTGTTCAATAAAACACTGCAGTCAATCTAGCTTGAGAGTTGAGAACTAATCACTTACATACTTTTAGCACTATGCCATTCAATTTTCTGACAACTACCATTATAATTATTATAATTATATTGTGTAATGTTCAGATAGTTTTGCAATCCCAAATGCAAACAAAGTATTGGTTTTCTGGACCACAGTGAGCTGTTAGCAATTTGATAAATCTTTCAATATCTAGAATATAATTTGAGTAAGAAAGATCCATGTGATATTTGTGGGAAGTGAGTAATGGTAAATTCAGTGTTGTGTAAGAAATAAGGTAAATGGATACATGGTAGATGTGCTAAAGTAAAGAGAGTGACCATGAGGTTGGGGAGAGATTTTGTCTGTGGAAGATGCAAGAAACAAGCTAATGGATTAGTGGGACTGGTGGAGGAGTTGTGTAAAGAGGTGGAAACAGTGAAAATTTTCTGTTATTTAGGGCAATTATTATTTCAGCCTACAACTACATTAGATACATCTCTTCAAATCAGAATGCAGTGGCAGATACACTGTTATGCTTACTGCTGTTGATAACAGAAGGAGAAGATTTAATTTATAGTATAATATGGAAGAAAGATTGATAACTCATTGCCTATTATACAAAAAAAATTAGTCATGCTACTCGAAAGGATCCAGTGCTTTCCAAAGTTTTAAAATACTAGACACAACTGACCACAACATAATGTCTGAAGATTTACTTCGATCATTGCATGGAGTTATCTGCAGTAGAGCAAGATTGTTTACTATGGGGGATTCAGGTTGTCATTCCTGCACATTATCAAGAATTGATGTTAAGGAGTTACATCCAAGTCACCCTGCAGGCATTGTGCACATGAAGGAGTTATCAGAGTTAATGTTGGTGCCCAAATATGGACTTAAAACTTGAGTAAACAGCTAGTTTTAAAAGCACCACCGGTTGTGCCACTAATGTCATGGGTGTGGCCCAACATTGATTATGCTGAGAATGTTTGCAAATGCATAAACTTGTAGTTTTACCTCAGAAGGGGAGAGATGTTATTTATGCCCCTAGACTAGGTACTAGCCTCATTTTGGCAAGGAGCAGTTGCTGGAGTTGAGTTGACAAAAATGTAGTTTGCTTTGCAAGTACACTTACTTATATTGATTAAGATAATTTGTAAAGATTAAAGGAGGTCAAATACATTACAAGATTGATATCTGTAAATCAGTGCTCAATACATGTTAGAGTGAAGTATATGGTACAGAAAAATCCTGCAACAGGACTGTGCCTTTATCTCTACAAGCCTGTTTCATGGTTACCTATAGCTACTTGTCAGGATTTAAATCTCCTGACATGCATGGGTGATCACAAAACTGACTTGTAGACTGATAAACATGTACTTTTTTTTCATTTTTTCTCTATCATATAACAATATATGTGTGTACCAGCTTTGCCATTTGGACATGAACATATGAATCCTCCAGGACGATCAACACAAGTCCCACCATTCTGACACGGAGGAATGCCATTCCTATGGGCACATTCATCAACATCTATTGAACAATCATAGCCATCATAGCCGTGGACACAGCGGCATATATAACCACCATGGAGATTTGTGCATGTTCCTCCATTTTGGCAAGGTTTTGATAGTGTAGTACACTCATCTACATCAATATCACAAGTGTTTCCAGTGAAATTTGAGGGGCACCTACAAATAGAAATTAGCAAAAATTTCAGTTGTAACACCTGTTGCTACTTACATTACAGTCTTATAACTATAGCTAAGTTCTGCATTAACTTAATATCTACAAATAGGCCTAGGTGCATGAGTATCCAAAAGTCATACCTAACCCTGAAGTCTTCAAAATTTAGTTTCATAGATGCCAACCCCGAAATTTGAAAAGTAGGAGACCTTTTTGTGAGTCAACCTTTATTTAAGGTGTTCTGGTTGGCTACACAGATATCAGTTGTCACAAATGTTACAATTTTACAGTGCAGTGGGTTTTTTTAACAATCCATGGATACGCAATGAAGATGAAGGCTGATAGTGTGTGCACTATAGAAATCACCTAAAACAGTCTGCTCAATGCCTTTGATCTTTGTTTTGTGGGGGTGACGTATTACACCCTTTAAAGATTTTTAATATTATGACCCTCCATGTGGTAGTAATCCCTGCACTGAGGTTTGGCTTTCACCCCTTGTTTCTTTAATGTTCCTCTGGTTCAGGTTAGTTATATAGAGTATGTGAGATACGAGTCTTACAGTTTAACCCCCTTATCCAAGAAGGAGCTAATATATATCTAACCATTAGCAGATGTTCAGAGCAAAGGCAGCACATTCTCCTCAATTGAAATCAGTTCCAGTTAATATTTAATTTTTAAGTTTTATTTAATTTTTAACAAACTTAGACAACATTTGGGAATCATTCAGAGGAACTTTCTTTATGCATATTTTTGCTTTTTGTAATTTTAACAAGTATTCCATGCCAGGCATATATCACGTGTTCATGGTTTTTCTGGTTGCACTGTAAATGATAGGTTTCAAAGAAGAATTACAAACATGTAAGAATTAAGAGTCAAACTGAGTTTTTGCACAATAAGCCATTTTCACACTCTTGCAGAGTGTACTTCCATTTGTTTTGGCAGGTCACAGGAGCCTTGTGGCACTGACAAGACAATGAGAAATAAACAATGCATGTAACTATGAAAATATCATAATTTTTATAATGAAATAAGTACCTTATATCTGGTAGATGTGATAATTGTATGACCTGTAGCCCGCCAAAACAGTGGAAAATTTCACTGCGCATGAGTGTAAAAATGGTTTATGGGATTCAATGATTATTTTAAATCTCCTGCAAATGATAGGCATGTCGAGAACATAACACAATCCAAATCTAATTAGTACACTATTTATACAGCTTGTCAACTTCAAAGGAAAACTGCTTTCCACTAAAAAAATGCACACAGTTATACTGATCATTCAGCTGTGCAATAGCTTATTCCTTGTGGCAGACTTTGCTGCACTACATATGGAGTTGTGGTGAGAACACAAACTTGTGCAATGAATCTTGCAGTTCTAACTCCATCTTAATGGTAATAATGCTGACCAGTGTCTCGGATGGATCGAAGTTTAGTAGGAAATATGTCTTGTTTTGCCTAGTAAATTATGCAAGTGCACAGTGCATGTGTTTATAATTACAATCAGCTGATCGAGTGTTCTGAGTATCTGAAACCAAGAATAGCATGCTAAAATTTAATTATATAATCAGCTGAGTGTTTTGAGTATCTGAAACCAAGAATTTTGTGTTTAAATTTAGTTATAATCAGCTGAGTGTTCTGGAACCATGAATTTCATCGTCATTACTAAAATTTAATTCTCAGGCACTTGACAAACATGGTCATGAAAATAAGCCTTTTTAGCTCTAGAAATAGCTACAATGCAAGTTTGGAAATATAAAATACCGTCTAACTGTTATCAGAGATAAGTTTCCTTGTGGACTTGCATTTTTGCAATTGATTGAAAAAGAGAAATGATATCAATAATATTTTATGGCTCCTCCTTAAAGAATATGAAAAAAAACAAGAACTTGTCATTAAAAAAGACATTGAATTGTTAAGAGAAATAACATTCAGTGATTTTTCCTAACAAATCTAAGTTGAAAAGCATATATAAGTTCCAACTGGTCCTTGAAAAACTACTTAACAAAGGAATATGAGCTAGGGAAGTAGTAAAATTGAACAGTTGGTAGAACATTTGAGTTTCCTTTGCACTTCTGGGAAAACTACCTAGACGCATAAATCCTAGATTATCACGCTGCAGGAGATTATGCAATTGTCTGATTTCATAATGTATGAAATCGGGCAATTGCAATGACTGCCAGGAACTGGAAGTAAGACTCCTGAGGTACAACTTTCCCACCATTTCAATTTTGATGTGGAGGGAAAGTCTCATGTATTCTTATCGTTTATTGGCTTTAAAACTGCTCCAATTGGAAGATTGTTTACACATCATTATGCAGGTGGAAAGAGAATATAATCAGTGTGCTCGATCTTATGAGTTAAAGTTGTATTTGTGACACAAAAGATAAAGAGGAAGTCTTTTATTTTTTTATTAAATGTTTGATATTAGTGGACGTAAAAAGTTGTACAACTATAACTGAGATTTGCCTCCAAAATAAGGAACATAAAAACAAGACGAAAAGAGTCCTATGTTCTACTGATAAAATATTTGAAAGTGATAAAATACCGAGGCACAGTAGACTCTATAAATCTTGTTCAAACTACGACCTGAAGGTCAATTTTTTTATAATCATATTAAAATCTCAAGGCTCTTTTAATGATTGCGATATGTAGTTCAAACACATCTCTCTTATAGCTAATATATAACTTGGTAGTCTGCCAAAACAGTGGCTATTGAAATTCTAACTTCTTTAAAAAACTTTAAAATCCCTGATATAGGCATTAATTTTGTTTCAATAAGACCAAATTCATGGAATTACAAATTGGTGCATAAAATAACCAATTTTTTGATCATTTTTAGTAATGTTTGTCCTCCCTTTGAAAGTGTTTTTAAAATGTACGTTTGTTTGTAATTCTCGTGCATGACTAGATCTGCACTTATCATATTTAATGTGTGTATGTGATTCAAAAAAAGACAAAAACTTTCACTTTGTAAAGTTGATATCCACAAAACAGTGCTAAATAAATTTAAGTAGAGTATAGTATGTATATAAATGGTAGAGAAAAATTCAGGAGACTAAATATTAATAATACACATTTACCTCTACAAGACTGTTTCATAGTTGCCCACTCAGGAGAATTTTTATCTACCATATAAAAATTATACATTTATAGAATCAACTACTTAACAAAACAATTGAGCAAGTACAGTTATTATAGTAAGGTTTGTGGTTGTATGCAAATTACAAAAAATATCTAGAACTTATCTATAAAATACATTCTTACATAAGAGTGTTTCAAACAAAGTAGTAGTTACTACCAAGAGATCAACTCAGGGTTCTCCCTAAAATTTTGGATTAGAAGGAGAATAAAATGGAGTAGCCAGCAGAGGAGATCTCTGCAACTCAAATGAGGATATAGGTTAAAATTTTTCTTTTTCATGTCCAAAGTTTTTTCTCTGACTTAAGTTTCTAGGCTGTTTGCCCATTGCCAGGGAGTTCTGTGAGTAGATGATAATTCCGCGAAGTATATTAACTACTGTACTATTTACATAAGTAGTGGTGAGTAAAAACAATAGGCTTATGTGGTAAAATTCTATAGGATTGTGTGGAACAATTGGATAAAATAAAATAAAATAAAATAAAACTGTGTAAGAATCCGAGTTAAATATAGCGAACTAGAATTTAAAATCTTATAGTTTCTGTAGAGGAATGCCGCTTTGTGTCTGCATTTGGAGGCAAGTTCATTGCGCTTGTTCAGTGTCCCATTTCTGACTTGCAAATAATATAATATTCTTCCATAATGCATAGCTTGAATCTTTTGTTTTGTTTTATGAGGATATATGTATTCTTATGCATTACTGGTGTCTTTTAGGTTTTTATGATGTGTAGAATCAAAGAATCTTAAAATGACATTGTGGCTGCACTTTGAATGGCAGCCTTGATCATCAGAATAAATTTAAATTTAATGCCATACTGTAAGTGCAGCTAAAACATTATTCTAAAATTTAAACTTTTTATTATGTGAAATATGTAAAGTGTATTTTGTAATTTTAACCCTTTGACTCCTGGAAGGTTTTGCGATTTTGAAAGATTTTTTTTATGAAAACAATTGGCTTTCTCTAATCCATATTAGGCATTGCCATGGAAACATCAAACAATGTGTAGTACCCAGGGATCGTGTTTTCAGTTTATGAGGTGATGGTGTTGTGGTAGTGTCTTGTCGCTGTTGTAGCAGCCGTTAAAAGTGGATTTTTTCTCATTTTCGAGCATTTTTTTTCCTCTCTTCACCACTAGATTGCATCATGAAGCTTGAAGGTAGCTATAGCATTTGAGCTTACTTGCTAAAAGAAACCAGCGAGGTGTCAAACTTTTTAGTGATTTTTACAGCATATTTTCACTGGGTGGGTTTCCACAGGCACCAATAGAAGTTGGCTTTGAAGCTCGAAGAGAGGCAAATTCACCGAGCTGCCAATGCATTTTTAAGATGTTTTGATGACTGAAGAACACAACAGGCATAAAATTTTTCCAGAACTCTATGAAGGCTCTACACTTAGTAAGAAAATAATTACTGCAGGAAATGGTGTCTGTCCTTGTCAAAACTTTTTGGGCTTCCCAGAATGGACTTGGGTCATGCAAATGGCGGGAAACACGTTGGGGCAAGATTGGCACAAAGAAAAGGCTGTAGCACAATCCGTAAACTGAAAGAATGCTTAAAAACTTCACTATATCTCAGTACTAGGTCTATATTTTGTTGTGAAAGCTGTTTTGTTTGCTGGGAATGAAAATTTCATCAAAAAATTCAAGGCCAAACATTGTTGATTTTCCCGTTCCAAAAATGACACAAAACAGTAGTTTTTTCAATTTTTGCACTTCAACTAATGACTTTCTGCTGAAATGAGTTTATTCTAGCATCACTGGCTTTCCAAACTTAAAGAAAGTACTAAGGTTTGATTTAAAACCAAAGTCGAAACATGGTTTTCTTGTTTAACAAAGATTTTAACTCAGTAATATATCGTGCGGGTGGTTTAGGCCCTTTTTGGAGTCAAAGGGTTCATTTTATATAATATTCATTAATTTTTTTTAAAAAGATTAAAAATAGCAATTCATGACAATACCTTTATCATTAGATTATTTGTTAACATTATGGAATTGCTTGTTAAATAATTGCAGTACAAAATGAAACAAAAGGTTTGAGCTTTCATAGAATAACAAAAATATTTGCACTTTTATTAAAAAACTTTGAAACTAAAACAAGTAGAAAAATTAAGATATTTACAACCGTATTTCCATTATTCTAATTAGGAATTCAATTACCCAAAGGAAAACTTCACATGTCAACAGCCAAATTATTATGCATGAAATTTATGCAACAAGACACAACACTCAGAAATATGTTGAAAACTCAGAGACCCATGGCCATCTCACACTGTGCAGCCCATGTGGTTATTTCAAAATATCATAACTTCGTAAAAAATTATTTCATTTTAGAGAGTTGATAGAAGTGGTTTAAAAAAGACACCATTTAGACTCCTTTCCTGTTGTTACATCAATTTTGTAAACTGAAAGACAAAAAAATTAGTTGAGATCATGTTTGAAAAAAATATTTCCTCACTTATCTTGCCCATTGTCACAGTGCACATGGTTGTTATAAGACAATTGAAACTTAACAATTACCACGTTAGTTCATCTGAACCTGAGTTGAATGGTCCTCAGTTAACCTCACTGCATGAAATCCATCCGAGGACATCGAGGCAACAAATTAACATTGCCTTAGAGTGGTTTTAAAATTTGTTTACTGTTTCCTCAAGGAATGGCATGTCTTAAACCGAAAATAAGCTTTGTGCACTCTCAGACAAATGCCTTTAAGTGTTGAGATTCAGCCTAAAAAAGACGACTATAAAATCATATAATGAATAAACATTTCTCCGTAACTCCTTCTTGATAATTAGGGATGTGAAAACTAACAATTTAGCTCAACACAGCAGTAACCTCGATGAATTGAAACACGCAATGTACATAATTTTGCGCTCGCGAGCAACTGTGTGAATAGCGCACCTTTAAAACAACAGTTAGAGTTTTCAATATTGCTGTCATAATGACACTATCACGTTTGATATATTGAAATATCGACCAACGCAAATTCTTTTCAAAAGATTATCGTAAAAAAGCTCACCAAACTAAAATATTTTCTGCCTCACTAATTTGTGTTGAAAATGAAATCATCTTACAAAATTAATATAAAATCTTTTTTGTTTTGTATATATTTTATCTCTAACTCTTAAAACTGGAAAAAACGGAAAAAAACAACACAACATGGCTGATGTAGCATCTAATGTAAGTCGTTAATCCAATATTATAAACAACATACTGGACTCCGGCTGCTGAGTGAATTAAGTCTATTTATGAATGTTTGAAACGTGAATTTCAAAGATCCGCGGTCACAAACAACCGACCATAAACGCAAATAAACACAAATGAATGGCAAAGGATTTCGCATTGCAATCAGTTCAATGAGATTTTTATTGTTTAATTTGCTTGACAAAATTGAGTAAGTGGTAATTCTAGAAACTTTCATACGCAAAAATCCAACAGCAATACATTAAATCTGAAAATCATTCAAGATTCTAATTCTACGCAAAGTTCAAACGGTTCATTCAACAAAGGTGAATTTATTTCTTATAGAGATCGATTATTAAAATCCATATAGTCCCCTGTAATTTCAAATCAATATTTTTTAGACGTTTCAGTTTTTAAGCTTTTTTCTTTATTTAGTAGTAACAACGAACTAGTCGAAAAAAAGTGAGTTTTGCATTTGCTCAAATCAACGAAGCAGAACCGTTCGTGTGTCCAACTTTTTCAATAGATGTCATATCATATGTTTTAAAATATCAACCTTAATTTGGTGAAGTACAGTAATATATAACAAAATCAGATTTTATAAGTAAAGCAAAGAATTTTATTCATAAAGTAATACAAACACCAATGTCTAATTTTTCTATAAGGCGAGTGGAATATAACACATTACCCAACTTTTGTATTTTTCTTTGCTTCACACGGCTTCTCAAATTTTCAATATATAACGCTTGTGCACTACTACTGATTTCGCAAGGTATACAATACCACATAAAACATGTAAGTTTTAACTAATCATTCCAAACTAAGTCCAAGGTGCTAAAAACCCGCATGGAGGACAAAAGTTGAGACATATCACACCAATCGAGCTTCAAACGCTTCTTCTCAAATTTACAAATTACGAACTACCCATCGCGGCTTTAATTAACTCTTGGATTTCTAATGTATATGCTAAACTTTTCAAAACTTAATCATTCTCAACCGATTATTGAATACAATTTCAAGATGAATGGAGACATCTGTGCTTGTTTTAATTATTCATGCAGTGTTTGGGTTTGCTACACATTATGTGCCAATCTGAGATATTGAAGAAAAACAAGATTTTGCTAACTAGTTAGAGTACAACTGTTTTAACCTCGGGCAATAATACAAACATTTATCCATACAGTGACATTCAGCATACCTCACTGTAAGTTGTGCCTTCAGAATGATAAAGAAGCACGCATAATTTCAATTATTCTCAATTCAATCTTTTTTTTAATTGCTTCAAATTTTGACCTTGGAAGCCCAAAATCCGTGAAACTCTCCTTCGATTGTTAAAGTTATTAAAATTAAGTCTTGAGGCTCGGAAAGAAGTTTTCAAACGAAGAAACTATCAACTAACATGCAATGCTTTTACCTTCAAGCCTGACAAGCGAAAAATATTGATCAAAATTTCCTGTAACTATTGTTAGATATATACTGCGCTGTCAAGCCCATCAAAGAACCACGCATGCTTTTAAAAACTTCCTTGCCTTCGGGTTCACGAGCTCTAAAGCAAGGAATTCTTTTTGAATTACAATAGAAGCCTATACCCTTCTATAAACGAAAGACCTCATACCTGCAATATGCCGTCCCGTTAGAAACGTTGCATGTTCCTCCATTCCGACACCATCCCGAAGTACACGTGGAAGCTGGTAAGAAAATAAAACAAAAGACAAGTAAATCAAGTAAAAAGCCAGGTGGAAAATAGACAATACTTATCAATGATACAATTCAAAGAAAAACAGATGTTTGTCGCAATTTTTCGCGCAGAAAAGAGCCATCTAAACTTGAGAAGTTAATAATAAATAGTCCGCCATTCATGCGTCTTATCAAACCTTAAATGCTTAAATTCCGAAGGAATAAATACGACACGATGCTTCTAAATGAAGATGGACTTCATTATATTTCCAATCAAGAAAATAAATTACATCTAGGTTCAATTAAGTAAGCAGCTGAACTCTCGACTTTTCTCATGTGTTATTAAACACCCAAGTAACGGATAGAAGTTTACCATTGAAGTAAATCTGAATGGGTTTTGTAAATTAAACAGCAAACTGAAGTAGTTCGCTTAACGGGCGTTATTTGTTTCGCGGTCTTTAACCACAATCAACTTCAAGTTAGCCTGATTTTTACAAGTACATAGCAAGATTCTTTGATCTTGTAATAAAGAACCAAGTCTGTAAAAAATTCCTTTATGATGTCCTGACTTCCCTCGGAGCGCCAAACCCGCATTACATTACTCACATTCAAAACGAGACAAGCATGTGTAAGAAGAGTAGAACGCTTGAAGGGATCGGGTAAACACTCACTGGAAGCTGGTATCACACAAACTTACCCAAAGTAGTTAGTGTAGGAAAAAGGAGAACGGAAAAAGTGAACAACTTCGTCCCCATAATTTTTAGTCTCCTCAGGTTTAAATCACCTTTGAAACATATTCGACTACAACTGTTAAAAGCACAGTATCCACACATCCAACCGCAAACGATAAAGTTTCACTTTACTTTGATTTACCTAATTTGCATCACTATGTTTCTTGTCGCGTCAAACACATTTTGTGTAATTACTAATAGCCAATCAGCGCCATGCATACTTCCGAACTTGACTGACATTATTGCATGCATGTTAACACTGAAATCAATAGTGAGTTCTGTTAGCACTGTCGTCACGTGTTAATTGTTCTTTTGTGTCACCGCCCAATAATCATTGACCTTATTTGTGATTACATCTTAATTGGGCCCTCCGACATAGCATAACCAATCAAGTAATGCAAGAAAATGCTGAAAGTCTAATTTGAGTTTAACTGTACCAGAGCACAGTATATCGTTAAAAGGTAAGATAGTTTTTAAAGACTTTTTTAAACAAATCAATCATTTATTTGGTTTACGTTTTGCCGTGGGAAATTCAGCTCTGCTGGTATTTAGAACTAAAACACCATTCCATCCAGATCTAGACCTCCAAAAATAGAAAGTTATTATAAAGTTTCCCCCTATATCAAGCGTAACAAAATTATTTGTACGAGGTCCTTTTAAAGTTATAGCCACATCCTTCCCGGCTATGTATGCCTTTTTCTTTAAAAAAACTTCAATCACAAAGGTTGCAAAAATAAGGTGATGCTTTGTTTAATATACGCCATTAGTTATTGTTTATTGAGCAAGGATTACATAAATCGTTTTAAAAGTTGCAGTCTAACTTAAAGCGTTGAACGGTACTGAACCTTTGTTATACTCTAACCTGCAGATGATTCACACAAGTGTGTACTTAAGTTTCCATAACAACTGTTACAAGAGACTTGACAGGTCCTAATTTTCCCACGGTGTGTTCGGTGCACAGAAAGACGTCCAAACGATCGGACGTAAGTTGCACCAAGTAAGTACCTTTTTCAATTATACCAAAGAACTAGTTGAAAACTAGTAAAATAAAATTAAAATCAGAACAGAAATAACATATACAGCCAAAGTGACACTCCATTACTTCTCAAATACAACTGAGGTCTCAGAAACTGAAGAATAGCCAGGTAGAAGTTATGGTTTTGAATTAAAATATTCAAAGCTCAACTATTCAACAACACATATTATAAAAAAATAAAAATATATGCAATATATAGACAGATACATTCGACAAGCGCTTCTAGGCGCGAATCTCAGAAGACGTCTCAGAGTTACAGAGAATCGATACGGTTATATCTTTAAATTTCCAACTTCATATGTATACGTAGCTCTGTTACCACAACATAAAGAGCACCTCGTACCAATTTGCCCAGGCAGACTTTATCTTCATATACAGTATAAACTTGTCCTATCTACAGATTGCGTACCGTTCAATATTGGAACTTTTAAAACGATTTTTGTAAAAGATAAACAAGCCATAGCAAAGAAAACAAAAAATTTGAAAATATTAGCTATTATATTTATAAGTAAAATTAAGAAATTTACTTAGGTAGAGTCCAGGTTCAATAATTTATGGCTGTTTTCAAGGAAAGGTACCGTGTCCATAGCAAGATTTGTTTCCAGCCAGAAAAGCTTAGATTTAATTCAATTTCAGTCAATAGCTCAGGCTCTGATTTGTTTACTTGCTTAAAACTGGTTGCAACGGGTGAGAAAAGGAGAGGATATGTTATTAAATATAGATACTGTTTAGTGCAGGTTTTTAATGTTTTTCCGCACTAAGAGATTCCTTGTTAGTCTTTTTAAAGATTGAAATTTAATTAAAACTTTTTTTTGCTTTTCTTTTTCAGTAATACGAACAAGTTACGATGTCATTGTCAATAATTTCTACTGCAAATGGAGAAGCTTCGAGTAATTTCCTATCCTAGTATTAAACAATTGCTATATAATTTTCGCTGTAGGTATCATTTAGCATTAGTTAGTCTTTTAAAAATGACTAAACCGATGAACAATAACATCATTGTTCGTAAACTGGTAACATGTGTTGTGTCAATAAAATGACACGTCTTCCACAAATCGAAAGATCTTCCATAACTTTTAAAATTTCATACAAAAAAAATTCATTTACACAAAGCTTTTTCTTCCTGTAAACAAAATCTCTCAATCTAAAATATATAATTTATTACTTTTATGATGAATGACGCTTAATCATAGAGGTCTCAACAGCACAAATCACCGAAGAAATGATTTTTAATAATCAAAACCACTCTTTCAATACCATGGGACATGTTTCGATGTTACTTAACATCATCTTCAGCCATATGAATTAACTTTACTGAGTCAAAGTTTTGTTCTTTTTTGAATCATTAAATTACATTATAAGTGCAGTCATGCATGAGAATTACAAACAAACGTACATTTTAAAAACACTTTCAAAGGGAGGACAAATATTTCTAAAAATGATAAAAAAATCAGTTATTTTGTGTACCAATTTGTAATTCCATGAATTTGGTCTTATTGAAACAAAGTTAATGCCCATATAAGGGGTTTTAAAGTTTTCTTAATGAAGAAGTTAGAATTTCAATAGCCACTGTTCTGACAGACATCCAAGTCAGTATGAGAGAGACGTGTTTGAAATACATATCACGATCGTTAAAAAAGCCTTGAGATTTTAAACTGATTATAAAAAAGTTAACCTTCAATTCGTAGTTCGAACAAGATATACCTCGTCTACTGTGCCTCGGTATTTTAACACTTTCAAACATTTTATGAGTAGAACATTGGACTCTTTTCGTCCTGAGTTTTATGTTTTTTATTTCGGAGGCAAGTCTCAGTTGTAGTTGTACATATTTAACAGAAAAATATATTTATGCCCTTCTATACTACAGCTCGTAAATCTCAATTTGATGTTAACTGTGTTGCCACTCTGTCTCTGGAGTCTGCTTTTGTTAACTAAATTTGCTTTATTTTTTATCGTACATAAACCAAAATAACGTACAGTACATTTAGGGACATCTACATAACTTTATATATGATTATTTTTGATAAATTATATATGAAAGTGTACTTTCAGTCAATAGAATTGCTGCGAGTTAACATGGTCGGCTTGATTAGTGATAAACAAACTGGTGTCCAATCATCTTTTTTAATTTCCTCGTGATATCTTGTTAACCCGAGTTATTGTTCACCTCTGTTTTTAAAACCTGTTTGAAATCTCACGTGACCTTGTCATGTGACGCATTACCGTGTGGAGAGCAAATTCATAGTTCAAAACTAACAATGAAGACTATGATACTGGCACAAAAAAACAAAAGTGGCTTTTTGTTATATGGGGATTAATTTAAACTGCAAATCATCAATGACAGAAACTTTCTCTTCTAAAATGCAAACTCTTTTTCTCTTTAGTTTAGGACTGAGTGCTTATATTGTATTATAACGTTATTTATTTTCTGTTTTAAATTTTAAACTGCTCAGATAAGTAAAAAGGTTGCCACACAGAGCGGGTACTTCGCACCCATTCATTTTGTTTCACACCGTAACACCGGATAGCCAGTCGGTAACTCATCACTGAACGGTGAACCATTAATTTTGACATTACTCGATCAACGTCAAGTTTTAATATAAGTTTCATAAAATTATGACGTACTTAAACAACAACAATAAAGGCGTATCTGTTAATTAAACTAAATCTTTTGTTCAAGTTAACTGACCCACGGGACAGGCGCTTATGTTGTCAAATGCGTAACGCAACGACAGTTTGATTCCCTCTAGGTGGGAAGCGTTTATTTTTAGAAAAGCTTAAATTCTTTTTCAAAGTGAATGAACTGTTCTAGTCATTAAACATTTCAAAAGAGCTTATTATTGATGATGCAACTACTTGTGAATGGCTTTTCAAAAGCAATTTGCTAGAAAAAATAATAAATCACAATCTATACTAGAAGCTGGACGATCTCGGCGATATGAGATCCTTATCGACACTGCAGCAGCTTCTGAACCGATGCAACTAGTATTGATATATTATAATATTCACAAATGACCACTACTATTTTTAAAAATCTTCTTCCTGACGTAATCCACTAATCGCTTAAAATGATCCATAATTCCTTAATGCAACTGCTTTTTGCTAAAATTTACAATATATTCTCTTGACTCTTCATCATTATTTGCAGTAATAACTATTAGGAACATTCATCATCATCAGTGACTATTTTTCGTAATAGTTTAAAAAAGAAATATATCAAGAATCATTAACTAATATTTATTGTCCGAAGAGACAAGTAAGAGTATATCATTATTCATAATGATTTTGTATTGTTAATACTACACGTCGTAGACACGCCACGATTATGTAAATGATAACAAGTACTACATGTAACTACAGAAACAAGATCCGAATTTAAATTAGAAGAACTTTCGACTGACTCCTCAGAGACGGATAACTCGTCTTGATACAGTTTCGATAAACGATGGGTTCTCCAACTTAACTTTTCCGTCCAACTTTCCGTGGTCGTTTTGTTACTAACGTCCCAAACGTCGGTAAGTATTCTTTCTTTTATCCGGTGTAAAATATACATATTTATTCCTAAATGGTTTATTTAGTACCCGGCTTGTTAGTTTCTCAATTATCTGATCTTTTCAATTTTTTGTAGCAATTACTTCTATGGATGGCGAAAGGTAAATACAAGACTTAGCTGCACGGCAAAACCGTTATGCTTTGCTTTGAAAGTCTGACAAGTTTGGACTTATACGTTAGTGAATAGAAATAGAAAACTAGCCCGCGCGCTGCAACAACAACCAAGATTTATTATTAATAGTGATAACTATAATAATAATAGCTATAAGGTCAAGCACAAGGATAATTAAAATTTGAGAAAAAGAGAGAGGCAAACTAGGGATTTAAATTAAAATAGAGTTCTTACACAGTTTTGTATTAAGGACTGGCCAAACTAGGAAACATTGTTGCGGAAAACATTGTTTCTTTTTGTGTTGCTCGGGTCGCTAAATTAGCGGGAAACAAGCAAAATGTTTTGCTAGGAAGCATTGTTTGGAAACAAATGAGCTGCGCACGCGTTTATGAATAAGCGGACTTCGAGGAAGTCTGGGGATCTGAAAGGATGTTCACATTTTCTCATTTCTTTCCTACATTATTTCTGTTATCTTTTCATAACATTTTGGGAGAATTTAGCATTTAATACAAAGTCACTGACATTGTTTTTGCACTAAACCCTTCAGTTGAATGAAATCAAATATCCTGCATGCATTTATTAAACTTTACCTAACTAGTTACAATCATAACACAGAAATATTTGTTGCTCAATCATTCTAGTCAATTGGAAAACTTATATATTTACCATTACATAATTGTTGGTCAAGCACAGAAAGAGTTGTATTATTTGATTTATTTTATATATAGTTATATATATTTACTTAGTTACTAATAGAAGCTGTATGCTGCATGTTATGCTGGACTCTAATAGAACAGCAATGCCAGTTCATCTCCAAATACTCTCCATTACAGAGAAGAGACACAAGTATTTTAAATTGAGCAATTAATTTTGTAGCAGAACTGATTCTTGATCAATTTTTTAAGTCATTAGCATATTAATTAAGTTCAACTTTCTTTTTTCAAGTACAACTCACTGCATGTACTTATGACTTTATTCCCAGTATATTGCTGTATATTGCTATATTATAGATGTATTTGTGTTGGTTTTGCTATTTAATAACATGGATTTATGCTGTACAGTATTTACATTTTAATATTTCTTATACTGTATATTTGTTTTTAGTCAATAAAGAATTTCTTTCGCTGATATGTGCATTGTCCTTTAATTGTTTGAAGTTCCTTACAAAACTGTTATTTGGTGAAAAACGTTTTCTAATAAAAAGAGTGCAACTCAATAACACTAATATAAGTTATATTCACAACAAAACTTTTAACCTTTTTTGATCGTAGTGATGAACTTCATTTGGTTGCTAATTAATAAGACAGAGCTATTCTAACATTTATTGGTTATATAAACTGAATTACTAAAATCAGCAGAATGCATCAATGACAATGGTTTTCAAATATTTGCATTAATATAAACTGTTTAACTAAAAGTAAGTGAAATCAGCATTTAAATGTTTTAAAATAAAATTAATGACTAACTAAAACAACTTTTTATTTGCGTTTTGTGGACACCTAAAGTTTTACAAAACCTGAATATAATGCGCCTTTACATTACAATATTCATTAAATGAAACTTAAAGAGGCATTTTCAAATTTTTTAATTGGACACCTTAAATATTCATATAATTATACTTTAGCATGCTTTTAAAATTATCCTTAAATGCTTCATTAATAAGCTTTAAGGGTCACATTAAATACAAACTAAAAACATATTTCATAGATTTAATGATACAACAAAAGGTACACTAAACGATTCATTAACACAACTTTAAGTGACATTTAGAGAATCCTAAATCTATTATTTCGCCCTGTGATTGTTTGCATGGTGGCTAAACTGAAAAACATGTTTCGGACGCAAAATTTTTGTACGGGAAACAAAAATGTTTTTGCTAGCTAAATACTTTCGGGCCTAGTGGCCCATGGAGCCGGTGTAACAGCGGATTTGGTCCCCCCGCGGATCTGATCCCCCACGGACCAAATCCGCTAGCGGATTTGGTCCCCCTAGGACCTGGTCCCCCTTAATGAGATTCTCGCGGATTTGGTCCCCCCACAAAACACTTAATAATTAAAGCTTTTTTGCAAAAAAAACCCTTGTTTTATCAAAGTAGGTATCTTGGGATGGCAAACTGATA
>JAOBRB020017496.1:0-16067 GCA_027575285.2 Zoanthus pulchellus | reverse complement strand
TATTGTATAGTACGTAGTGAGAACATTTATTATGAAATTAATTCTTAAATAGGTATGTTTATAATGCTTTTGTTTACCGCATTCTTTCTTTTAATCGAATTGTCAACTTTTTTTTTTACTTTAATTAGTCGCATTGTCACTGAAAAGCCCCACCGGGGGAGTGTCAATAAACTATTATTGCATTGTATTGTATTGTAGTTCTTACAGTTTTTACAGAACTGCCGAGGATTAATTTTATGGCAGGAAAATGTTTCTTGGTTTTTTGTAAACTTCTAAATTACAATGACTATGATATGAGATATTCTTTACTTTGTTTTTAGACAGGGAATTACAGCTCGCATTTCTGAGGTTGTTAGCAGAGCGGCTAAAGGTTGTTTTTACGCCGAATCATTCATTTTGTGACAGTATATAGGGTACTAATCAGCCATAGCATAAGCTGAAATGAACAAAATAATACTAATAGTATGTAGTGTATAGCACACAAGTGAATGATACTTTTCACAAAGGAGGGTTGTCTAGCTGGGGAGCTGATGAACAAAGAACCGGGCTTCCAGTTTCGTTTCGGTTTCCAAGAAAAAAAACTCTTTCAATGAACAAGGAGCTGCAGCAAACGGCGCAAGTAGGTAAAAAAGTCTTATGTTAAAGAATATAACATTTGGTGAGAAATATATTTTTCCAACCTGATATAAGGTAAAAAAGCAAAATAATTGTTGACCACTAAAATAGCAAATGGTTTGGTTTCAACAACAAAAGGAATTTAACTCATAAGAAACTGTAGTCTATGTAGTACCAGTTTATATCAGCTGAGTACGAACGTATAATTGACACTAATAATTATTTAGAATGAAACTAAAAGATACAAATAGAGTCTTTGTTGAAGGTGGGCTTTAGGTCTTTTATGGACATAATCTTAATAGACCCTCCCGTTTTTACAATTCTTTAAATTAATAAAATGTCTCGAAATACTATATATAACACTACCATGCATCCAAATATGCCCACCAATAGCAGTCTTGCCATCGTGTTTGTCGATTCTTTGTTGAAGGAGTCGATTTGTATATTCATTTCATCAGGTCTTATATTCTGATAATGGCGTCAAGTTAACATCCAAACGTTGATAATTTATTATGAAGTTAACTCTGTCTTATAAAAAAAACGATTCTTACCTTTTCATCATAATTAGCTCTCCATGAGAACCAGTAACTTCTTTTCTCCTGTAAAAATCATTCTTAATAATAACTATATGGTAATAAGGTCTCTATTTAGTTATGTCAATTCACACTCAGTAGGCAAAAGGCGTACTAAGGACACCATTTTTACTAATCTCAGGTGGACGGAGACCTTTCACATGAAAAACAAGCACAGAATACTCCGAGGACCAAAGGTTTCGTTTCTTTATTCTAGAAGACACGAAAGTCGAACTGCTTGCAGGTGTTAGAGTAAAGGTAACACCTTGACATGTACACCTAATCGCAACCCACAGAGCACTGGCTTAACCACAATGAAACATAAACACAACCTATAGACAGTTACATCAAGGGTTGTTGCATCTGACAACCGCAATATGAAGATGTGTAACACCTGAAAAGCATTACAATGTGATAATGTAACACCTGAAAAGCACTATATTCAGGAAGTGTATCAACAGAAAAGCATTATAAGCAAGAAGTGTAACATCTAAAAAACATTGCTATCAGGGAGTGTAACAACCGAAAAGCACTATAATCAGGAAGTGTAACACCCGAAAAGCATTATAATCAAGAAGTGTAACACCCGAAAAGCATTATAATCAGGAAGTGTGACACTTGAAAAGCATTATAAGCAGGAAGTGTGACACTTGAAAAGCATTATAAGCAGAAAATATAACACCCGAAAAGCATTATAATCAGGAAGTGTGACACTTGAAAAGCATTATAAGCAGGAAATGTAACACTTGAAAAGCATTATAAGCAGGAAGTGTAACACGTAAAAACATATAAATCAGGATGCTTAACACGTGAAAAGCATTCTATTCAGGTTTAACACCTGAAAAACATTATAAGCAGGAAATGCAACACTTGAAAAGCATTATAATCAGGAAGTTTAACACCTGCAAAGCATTATAAGCAGGAAGTGTAACACTTGAAAAGCATTTTAATCAGGAAGTTTATCACCTGCAAAGCATTATAAGCAGGAAGTGTAAAACTTGAAAAGCATTATAAGCAGGAAGTGTAACACCTGAAAAGCATTTAAATCAGGATATTTAACACCTGAAAAGCATTATATTCAGGTTTAACAACTGAAAAGCAATATACGTAACAAGTTGGGATGCAAAAAATGAAATGTAATGCGTCCCTGGGACGCAGAAGATTTATAGGATATTACGGTGTAAAATTTACTTTTTATGATAGAAATTCTTTTTTGAACAGAGAAAGTGACTTTAATATTGAACTTTGGAGTTGCATGGTTGATACTACAGTTCCTTTTCATTTTATGGTGTGTTTAGTTAATCTGCTTGCAACATATAAAAATAAAGATTTGCAGTTAAGAGTTACTGGTTTATTTAGCACCGGGATAAACATTAGCATTATGTAAGCAAGAGGTGTAACACCAGAAAAGCATTATAATCAGGAAAAGTAACATAGATCTGGTAATAGAATTAAGAATATTACCTTTCTTGGCATATACTGCTTCTCCAAAGTTTTAAGAGTCTCCTAAAACAAAAGTTTTTACATTAAATAACAACAATTTGGATCTTGAGCAGGCAACAATATGGAGAATGCATGCAAACGTATTAAGAAAAGTTTATTGTAAAAATAACACCCATGTATCTGTTCAAACTTTAATCTTCTTTTGTTGTGAGTTTTACTACCTTTTCAGCACAGAAGTGGAATTCTCTAAAGAAAGAGAATTCATCTTCAAGCTGAATGTAAAACGAGCTCTTGCATTCAACAAACATAACCAGGATCCATGGAGCATTTTTTCTCATAATTACATATATGAACACAAATATCAAAAGGCAAAACTATATGAATTGTTTCAAAGTCCAACGGCTTATGTAAGAAATATGTTCATAATGTACAAAGTAAAAGCACAGAATTACAGTTTAACCAATTGTTTTTCATGTTAAGATTATGTACAGGGTTACACAATGTTTTCGTACCAATGTGATACAATTTCAATAAACACATTTGATAAGATACAAAAACCTGACTCAAAATTTTTAAATTAACATTAAAATTTATTTGTTTATAAAATGTCTAATATTAAATAGTTCGATTAAGTTTTATTTTGGGTCTGCCGCAAGTAACTACGGCTTGCTCAATGAAACTTGAGACAGTTCTACAAATTAATATTATATTTTTTCTCAAAATATTTCCATATGGATTGACAGCATGCAAGCTAAAACATTTAAGAATGTACTTACCGTATTTAAAATAGACACTTTCTATTGGGACAAGGATGCTCAGAACCATTGCATTTTAAAGCGAGTTAGATAGTAATTATGTTCGAAAATAGGACCCAACACTCTAATCACACGCATAAAAAACCTGCCACGAATACAACAGGGAAAATATTGTTTTTTAAGTTAAGTTGATGATTATTTTAGTTGCTAAAACGTTATAATCCACCACTCGCACATAACCCTTGACAGGCGTATGCACAATCAAGAGAAGCTTTTTCGACGTTTCTACAGGGCATTGGCTTCCATTTATGTAACAAAACATCCCATTTCCAAAAGGAAAAGCTCGATTTTGAGTAAGATTAGGCTTGCCAAAGAGAAAATTCTGCGATTTAAACACATGCAAGTCCGTGATTCTTTAGAGATCCCGAGAGTTTCTGCGATATTGTAGCATTTTAATATTCTGTTTTCCGTTTATTTGTTCACATGATTATAGTTTCAACTGTGTTGCTCAGCCTTAGCCTAAATTTCGCTTACTTTTTTGAGCCGTGCTGCTTGCAGACAGCAGTTTGTTGCAGTTAGAAACTGGAGTATTCATTCTTAGTTTCATGGGTTTTGTCTTCCTTCTTTCTCAACCATAGTTACCTTTTTAAGAGGCTTTCCAAAGACAACGTGGGACAACAACATCGGTGCTGCTATCTGCCAGTTGAAATATCGTTCGTTGATTCTAACAACAAGCTTTGGGTCGGATAGTAAAGCAGGATTGGAACATAAATCCTCAAACGTAACTGCAAACTTTGAAAATGTTTCTGCAAATAGAAACAGAACATGTACGAAGTGACTCTATTACTGTTAAAGCTTTTATTGAAGCCAGTGTTCAATTGTGAACCGTTTAATTTATTTATTTGTATGCAAATTTTTATCACCTAACGAACGTGAAATTTCTTTGTATTAAAGTGTCCATATGGCCGAAAAGACATTTTCGGTTTTGGTAACTAGAAGAATGCCTAGAGGAGTATTCTCAAAATATTTTTTCGATTCCGTCACATTTTGGTCACAAAACTGAGCTTTAAAGCACCCGTGCAGGCCACGCCCAACAAAGATGACTGGCAGTTGTTAAGCCTGGGTCTACCAAAAGATGTGACGTCACTTCAGGAATCATTTATTCTTCCTACCAGTTTATTTCAATGTTGCATTTTATTTTATTAAAACTTCATCATTTTTCGGAATATTTACATCAAAAAAATGATCCATTTTGTATGGGAAAACAATAAACACTGAATTATAGAGTAGACGATTCCTAAAGTGACGTAAGAACCTGTGCTGGCCCGAAACTCAGCAACTCTCAGTCATCTTCGTTGGACTGGCTGGCTCAAGTACTTTAAAGCACGATCTTGAGGTGAAAAAGTGACGAGACCTAAAATTGTTTTTTAAGAATTCTCTTCTTGGCATTCTAGATACACCAAAACTGAAAAAATGTTTTTATAGACACTTTGTAAATCAATGCATTTCTATTGTTTACTTAAATATAGCACCATTTGAATTGCAAACATTTTATCTTGAAAATGACATTGGTGTGATCCCAAAACATCCATTAAATCTCACTGTTTTATCTTAAAACAGCGTAATATTGAAGAATTAATCTATTTGCTTAATGAGAAGGAAACATGTGTTTTTCACTGACGACTTAAGTATAAATTAAATGAATAAATGGTCCATTAGTTTAGAGTAATACTCAACTTAAATATATAATCGACACATCGATTAAATTGATAACTGTTAGTTTGGAGTATTTGTTCATAACAACTGACCTTGAACATAGCTACAAACAATCTTAAATGTTTTTTCAATACTCAAGATGAAACATAGCTCCTAAGCATTTGCCCTCAAAGAATAATCTTAAAGCTTTCTAATGTAGAATATAAAATTCAAATGAAGACAACTCAGCAAAAGAATATCATTCTTGTAATTCAGCAGACGCAAACTATCTTCCACACATGAAAACTAATCTCAGATTAGATAAGGTTTTCGTGTATTATTATATTGTAATTAATATCATTATTACTACTGTTATTCCAGTTATAATTATAATCATTATCAAACTTATTTCATACCTAGAGGTACTTTCCCGCTTCTGAGATTTCCGCACAGCGATATAGAAAAATCGTGATATGGTTCACTAAAACAGAAACGAAATATTTAACTTGTTTACGAATTATCCAAGATGCGATACAAAAAAATTACAAGAATACGGTTTAATGTCAGGAAGGTAAACACATTACGCTTAAAGTACAGAATAGAATAAAGAGAGTAGTGTTAAAAAATAGGTAGGAGTAGTTGTGGACTACAGTACATGTAGTAATAAACATGTAAATTTATCACCGCATAAAAGAAAGACTAATTATTTTATTACTCCGACGAAACGTCAGTAAGTATTCTTTCTTTTATACGGTGTATAATTAACATATCTATCACTAAATTGTTTCTTTAGAAACACTGATGCAGCTCAAACTAGTTTACCGCTAGTTAGATTTCTCTTACAATACATGTAGCTACAGAATAAAATTCTCCGCTCTTGCAAATGATAATATAGAAAACGTTTCTTCCAGCAGTGAGTTTTAATTTTCAAGCGAACGTCTTCCTGGGTACCTGGTGTGACTCCTATAGCCCAAAGCATGTCTAGTTTGGTACCCAGTGGTTATTAGTTAAGCACCTTAATCTTGCCAGTAGTTATCTTCTTAATGTGCATATGACATAAAAATGTTTTTAACTGTTTCTTGTAGTTTAATATGTCAAATATACGGATTCTGCTTTTTTCCACGGTATGTTATCTTTTTAACAAGATTTTTGTCGTTTGAATTACAAGTTTTGAGCGAAAATGATGTCCACTGAAATCGCGCGGCCATGACGTCAAGTTGTGTGCCAGAAGCAATATTAACAGGCCACAGAGGAGGTTAGGAAGAAAGCTAGAAGAAGATGTGTTGCTAGAGAGCCCAATGGCACCAGAATGAAATGATAAGCGAGTAAAATAGACTTTTCGAAGCACTTTGTGGTTGAGTGAGGTAAACAACTTGACGTCACGGGATGTCAATTAGAACCCATTCCCCGGGACACTTCTTCAACAAATTTTAGGGTTTTTTCGGCCTCAAAAACATGTTTATGAATACTATTTAGACTTTGTAATACTACAGTAATTTTATACACATATGCAACTACTAAAAACAAAAAGAAAATTTTTTTTGTCATATGCACTTTAAAACAACCATGGCAAAGTAGCTACCGCTAATAACATTAACTTTAAAGATCTTTAGGAATGATCACATAGTTCTAAACATGGAAATAGAAAAGACAAAGATCCATTTGAATGTATAAGATGATACACTTGAAAAGATATATTTGGCCTGATAAGAACAATCTCAATTTCATCTTATCTAGTACAATAACAATGGCTTATTAAGTTTATACTTTGGCTAAAGTTATAGACAACTTTAATTAATTCTCTCTTCTGTCCACGATATAATGTAAATACTACCTGGTGTTACGTAGAGCTTCTTCTGTATTACTGCATGGTGAGCTGGGAAGTGATGGACCAATTCCGGACTCCTTATCTTCAGCTGAATCATTTCCTGTTTGTTGAATATTACTTGAGCCTCTTCTATGAAAACAGAGATGAATTAATAACTAGCGCCACAACTCGTACAATGGGTGTGAAAGTGCTCAGCTTCTGGATTCATCATTGTTCTGAGTACTTTGTTAGGAACTAGCTAAGGGAGAATGATACACATATCAGGGATCGACAAAATCCCTGTCCAGCCGTCAGGGGCAAGAAGATTTTGGGATTAGGAAAGTAACTTTTTCATAGTCACTTGCCTTAAGTAGTGATAGTCAAGTGCTTAGGAGAGGTTCCCAAATGCTCAGTTAATCTGCAAGTGGTCATGGGTATGCAGAAATTCAAGTTTTTGCCCAGCCCTGCTATGTGCTTCACAGAGCTTACCATTTTGCTTTATCAAAAAATCCTGGAAAATCCGGGTAGAAACGAAAATATTTTAAAAGCATTTTGTTGTTTGACAAACTAGAAAAATTCCACCAAAAACAGAAAGCCTTAAAGCTTGTCCCGAATTTCCATTTGGAATGGACTGAAACGAAATTTTCCATATTGGCTTAGTTCCATTTAACAATCCGTCTGACTCTCACCATTCGAGTGTGGTTGGACAGAGCATAGCAGCTTCGAGGCCATTCTTATGCAAATTTCAGAAATGCAACATTCTAATTGATGACATTCCATTTACCCACGTTGAATTCAGTTGCTCAACTAAGCTAAATCCTTTCGAGCCAAGTGGTCCATGGAGCTGGCGCTTATCTCCAGTTTTTGTAGTGTTAAGCGGATGAGAGTCCTTAATCTTGATTCCTCCTGGACGGGACACTAATCCATCGCAGGTTAGCTCCCAGCAGACGATTGTACTCATTTACCTACTCTAGGAGGATGGAAAGCTGAGTTGGCTCAGGGGGATAAGAAGACCACACAAATAGTGACAAGACCCAACTGGCATGGGGACCTTGTGGTAGGAAAGCAGAGATCTGTGCCAACCATGAATACGGTTAGGTTGTCCCAAAATTTCTATCTAAATGGTAAACACCCTTTAAGTCCCTAATGTAAACTCCAAAACAAATAACATCGGCTGTTTAACAATATCAAAATGTTTATTTTAGACGAGTTCTACATTTTGACTTACAATCGCTGGTGCAGGTACAAGGCAGCTGTTTCTTGATCTATCGTGGTAAGGTCATCCAAGTAGATGCCTTCTTTCTTCACAAGATGAGCATTAGTCATGATACTCTGCTTGTATTCATTCCTTTTGTACCCATGGCTGAATGCATCTCTCCTTGCTGAGTCTTTACAATAACAACAATGACATTTCAAAGGATTACTTATATCCTCGACAAAATAAAACTAGGTTCGTTAAAACATTTAAAACAATCAGTAACCTCATTTAGATCACTTGCAGATCATATTCATAGTCTTAATAAAATAGTAATAAATAATTATGTAAATTACAAACCGTAAAAAAGGAAAGAATAGTTACAGAAGTTTCAGATCTTAAACCTTTGTTGGTGTCGTCCTCTTTTACTCCGCAGTTAGGTTTTCTTTAAATAATGGTGTTCAAAAGTTTGTGGGTGCTACTTTATTAAGTTCTTAGTCCTTCATTGATAACTTCCTCTTTACTCTGACGAAGGACTAACGTCTGAAACGTCAGTAACTGTTCTGTCCTTCTATACATTGTATAATTTACATATTTATTTATCACTAATGTTTCTGCTTACTGCAGTTTAGTGCTAGTTGTCATATCTGGCCTATATAATACAGTCAATTAAAATGTTACTGAGATGTACTTTGTCACAAAATGGAAGTGCTTTTGTTTATAATACAGCATTTCAATTTCTTACCATTTGGCTTCATTGATTGGCTGGCGTTGATTTTAGGGCCCTGTTAAAGGAAAGACATATAACGTCTTTAGTAAAAATACGTAACACATGGTAAAACGTACTTTGCCACTTCTATTTTAGTCATCTTTATATAATCATTACCATCAGGTGCTGGTGCCTTCATCATTATCTTCTTTTTGTTATCATTATCAATGTCTCAACCCAAGTTATCAGTCATTGTAATAGTCATTATAATCACCATCACCATAACCAAGCTTAGTCACAATAACCATCACCATAAATCTTCTCTATGTATAATATAGATTGGATCCTATGTGAAATTGGTCAAACCTGTGTTTTATCAGAATAAAACATAAAAATTAAACAGAGCGTGTATTTATTGTTTTTGGGCCTGAAGAAACAAGAAAATTATGAAGGAGTCTACGCCATGATAAAAACTGATAAGCCTGTGATTTTAAAAACACATCGGGCATTTGAGAACAAATCTCGTGTACCAAGAAAAATCATCACTTTTACGATAGTCGTCACTATCAGCATCACCTTCATCACAACCAATGTTACAATCATTATCATTAAAAATTATTATCACCAAACATCATTATCATCATTATACATATTAACGATATTAACATCCTCATCAAAAACACTTTAAATCCCTTGTTCACAAATGGTTTACACGAGATCATGTAGAAAACGAGAGGTACAGTACATAGGGTACATAGGCGTGCAAATCTTCAAGATTGCATGGGAGATTGCAGGGGAGATTATGGTTTTATTACAGGCATTTACTGTAGTAGCAGTTTAGTCTAGCTGCAATGAAGAGTGAAGTTTCTAAAATGATTAGAACAATTATTCTATATTGAAATGTTCTTTCATGAATGTAGACTATAGATTGCGTCTTGACCAAGAAAGCTTTTCGTACATTTAAACAAAAGATGTGCATAGTTACAATTATACCAGATCATCATCGAGAAAAATTTTCTTGTTAAATCTTTAACATTAACAAACTTAAAAGATTTCGTTTTCCTGAACAAATGGTGCTAAATAGATACTAGCAGTGAATAAGAGGAGGCTGTAATGACAAAACAATAATTGATTGGGTGAAATTTAGAGAATGTGAAAAATTGTAGCATGGAAGAAGGTATTTAATAAAAATGAAGGAAGGATTTTATCGGAATTGTCTAAGATAGAAGAACTGGGAAAAACATGGGGTAACGCTAATGGATAAAAAAACTGAAGAACTGGATAAAAAATTAGCAAAGACAAGTGGCATGTAATGAGAGAAGATGATATTCTAAACACGGCGCAACAATATGAAGTGGCTGATAATAATAGGGGTATCACTATTGCGAGCAAGTAATTTTTTTATTGCAAAATGGCTTAAATATATAAGTCTTAAGATTTTTAATATTGTGTTATTATGGTTGCAAAGTTTTGAACTTGAAAAGAAGATCATAATTACATCATATCCAATACACGGAGTAACATGCGGTCCTTGACAACCTACAATATTATTAACATTTGTTATTGGACTAATTAGCTATTAAGTCAAACTAATTACACTGCAGATAACATACTGTAGTGACGAGTAATAATTAATACTTTCAACAACTTTACCTTTGGTAATTTTCCCCAGGGCCACGTCACTTCATTTTCCCACTTGAGATTCTCTTTGCTTTGCTTTACCTCAATCTCGGAGTCACTCATCCATCGATCAGGACTGGATGGTCTTGTGAAATCAGGACTGCTGAATAAGAAACTAAACCTTTGATCTCTTTTAAATAACAAACAAGTACCTTGTTGTTCAGCTTTGTACTGAATATAAAACGTCTGGTTTTGTACAAACTGTACTTTTCCTGACAACTTTAGCCAATTAAAAAATATGTGCATTTCCTTTTATAGATCTCACAAAATTAGGGTAAGTATGAAAATTGGTAGGGCAAATTTTTTGTATAGCAAAACTCCAGGCTCTACTAACTTTTATCTGCCATCTCACGGTTTTCATTAACTTTTGAAGTACACACCGGTATCTCAACTAGAAGAAGCGTACACTTCTTTGTTAGTCTGGAAATCTGAAGCAACATATGTAATTTAGAAGATTATAATCTATATTCTATGTAACGGCAGCACAGGGAGGGGAAGCCTCTTTACACATTTAGCTAAACTTCCAGTAGAACAGGTAATCAGAATGCAGGTTTTGTGTTAGACCTTTAGTAGGTTTAAACAAATGACTATTATTTTATTAATGAGAACTTTAAGTGTTCCAAAAGGTTAAAGATTTCTAAAAAACAGTTAAAAAAACTTTTTTTTTAGCTGAGATATATTTAGGGATAAGAAATTAATAATTTGTGTTAAAACAGTTGTATTGGTATACAATAGTCAACAAAAGCAGTAGTAAAACAAACATAAAGTTTTACCATTGTTGTCTGAAGAACGCTCCAAATGAAACAACGACGACCACACAACGTCTGGATTACTATCCTATTCTCTATGACTTAAGATAATCTGTTATAGAGCTCTGCATTACCAGAGATCTTCGTAGGCCCTGGTGAACGGCTAGTAGTCCTGGCCGTGCCAGCTACTCAGATCCAAATAAAAAAAATTATAAATACTTTGTTTTGCATCCCTTAAATGTTTTGCACGCCTTTATAAAATCCTCTGCCGGCTACACCATTTTATTCTCCTTCTACTCCAAAATTTAGGGGGAACCCTGTTTACTCATTTCAAAAAAATAAACATTCATTCAACAGACTATAATTTTATCCTGCCAAAACAATGCTGCGGCCGATACAGACTGTTCTTAATATACCTACGTCTCAGTTGGTGGAGAGCCAATTGGAGTGTCCATATCTGACAAGAAGTTAAAGTTTCGGTAATTATCTGGAGGTAAGGCAGTGTCAATCCACTGAAACAATAAAATTATATACAATTATTGACAGCAAAACATTCTCTAGCCTTAGTCAAGACAATGCTAAACACGAGTTAACACTTCACATGAATTATCAGTTGATGTACATGATAAAGATGAGAAAACATGAAAATATTGATCAGAAAATAAAAGTCAGGTACGCATGCAGTTCACCTCTTCCCAACCCTGAAATCCCCCTTTTTCTATTATTGAAGAAGTGCATAAATTATATAAAGCTGACAGCCAATAGTATTGTTTAAAGTCACCCCACTATAATTTAATAGTGTGCATCTATATTAGAAAAATGATATAAGCCATAAGAGATTACTTTAACTCCATTGTAATAAGAACCCTGTGGGCAGCAGAAAGCATATAGAAATTGAGAGCGAGTCAACATTTTTAAGAATTGTATGAATTCAAATTGAATTTCCTCAACCATTTCATTTCTCTTAAGCACTGCTCTATCTTAGGCATTATAATGTACTTTTATTGTTACTGTAAAGGGAAAAAAGTAAATAAGTGTTAGAGTGAACGCACTTAGAGTGGTTTTCATTGACAAGTTGTTGTGATGCCAAGTTATTTCAGGTTCTTTCAGTAAAACTTTCAATAAGGCTTGAGGACCAACATGCCTTCCGGTTACTGTTTTATTTTCCAAGTATTCAGTTAAGTATTCAGTTAAGTATTCAGCAAAATAAAAAATTTTTAGATAAAATAATAATCATTTGTTTTTTTCGACAACTGCTTATTGTAATTTGTAGAATACAACAACTGTGAGTGTTAAATTACACTTTTTAATACTTTCATGATAGGGTTTTCACCCATAGTTTTGGAGTATCAGAAAATATAATATTATTACACTTGTAAGTTTTAGCTGAACTGCTAATCACATGTATCGTGTGTACCGAAAAGCTAATGACAATGTAAACCTTGAATCAACTCTCGATACGGTATGGAGTTGAACAGCTGATCATAAGTATCGCATGTTCACTGCTAGTGACATCTGAAGGTTACACTATGTTCTAAACAGGAGGCTACTGGCTTCCGGAATTAACTAGTTACAAATTCTTGTTTTCCACAGACTAAATGGCTACAGACTTGTCCCTAGTTTTATTATAATAGTTTAAGACTCATGTTGCTGTTACATGTACTCAAAAATACATCACCTCCAACAATACAAACAAGTTGTAAAACAGTGCAAAACCAAATTGGTATTTTGGAAAATACACTGCAACTCCATATACAGAGTCAGAGGCAAGGACTGTACAAATTGTAAAACTTGATAATTCATGAATGCATATGGCCGATTTGTGAGCCAATAGAACCAAACATTAAACCTTTTGTAGTTAAAACTAGAACCCTTATGGAATTGATGAGCCTAGAACCAAACACAGAACCAGTAGTAGTTAAGTCTTGACCCTTTATGGAATTGATGAGTCCAGGACCAAACACTGCTGAGATCTTTTTAAGTTGCTGATAGAACTGAACATTGCTACGGTTTTGTTCAGTGAAACATTGTAATCTTAAAAAAAATCAAACTTACAGACGACACAAAGAAAACGTTAGATTTGTTTCTATGGTAACAAGTCATCTCGCCCCACGGTCATCTTGCCCCAAGTGTTGCTGATCTCACCCCAAAGAGAAAAAACTATTTATTTATGGTTTGAAATACGGTTCTAAATTATTTGATATGTATATTTTGAGTTTTCCCATGAAGCAAGAAAGAAAGAACCTGAAAATAAGTGACTGTAAACTTGATTTTATCGGCAATGTACAACGCCACAGCCACCGGTACTTTGACAAATGCAAAATTCAAAATTTTTCTACTCTATAGATGTAGCAATAAAATTTTGAAAAACCAGAACTCAATATATTATACAGAGAGAATATTTTGCAGTTACTGAAATTTGATTAACGGCGAAGTAGTAATTGAATATGTTATTGAAAAAGAATATTTATCAGTTATTGAAATTTTATTAACGGCAAAATAGTTGCTCAATATAATAATTACATATATTGAATAACAGATTTCCCAGTTAAAGAAATTTCAGTAACTGCAAAAACTTTCCCTCTAAATATATACATTAAAGTGCATAAGAAGTAAAAAAGAAGTTTATCTAAGTTGCTAGTTTATGGCAGCTGTGGTGCTGTATGTACATCACCAATAAAATCAAGTTTACAGTCACTTATTCCCAAGTTATTTCATCTTTGCTTCGTGGGAAGACTTAAAATATATGTATCAAATAATTTAGAACAGTATTTCAAACCATAAATACAGTAAACTATATAGTTTTTTCTTTGGGGCGAGATGACAAAGAGTTGGAACAAGATGACCAAAATCTGGGGCGAGTTGACCTGGGGCAAGATGACAATGGGACAAGATGACTCTCATTCGTTTCGACCGTACTAAATAAAAAAGCATGCAGCACCTAGTGTTTCCCATAACATTCAAATGTATTTTACTGTATAAATACTGATTCATGCACTGGCAGTTTATCAGATGCAGGCCCTTTGTAGGGTTGTCTAGCGATAAATGAAATACAGTGTGTGTAGCGAATTTTCTTTCCTCATTTGAAGTGTTTAAAGTACATATCAATTTTTCTCTTATTTCTTTCTATGTACTGTATCTACATACCGATCACATTTCTAATATATTTATCTACACATAATACCACATATGCGCACCTCAAATTTACAGTGTTCAACTTTCCAATAGAGAAAAATACTGCCCTGGGAACCCCCACAGTTACCATCTATATAACATTGTCCGGTTGCGTTACCAGCGTGATTTGTCCTTGTGGTGTAGTGGTTAACTAGTAAACCAAAGATGCGGGGTTCGAATCCCAACAAGGGCTATATATGATATTTTTCTCTTATTTCTTTCTATATATCTGTGCACCGAATGCATTTCTAATACATTTATCTACACATAATACCATATATGCAAACCTAAAATTTACGGTGTTCAACTTACCAATAGAAAAAAATACCACCCTGGGAACCCCCATAGTTACCATCTACTGTATATAACATTGTCCGGCTGTGCTACCAGCGTGGTTGGTCCTTGTCGGTCTTGTAAAACGAAAATGTGGGGTTCGAATCCCACCAAGGACTATTTATATTTTTCACTTATTTGTTTCTACATATTCAATAATTTGTTTGATTATATAAAAACAATGGCTAAATTAGGCCATTGTTTACCTCATATACTTACCGTTGGCTCAGTGTCGGATAAGGGATCAGCTACCAGATTGTCTTTCTGACAACCTCCAGGTATCGGTATACTCTCAGACTTCACGGCATTGTCAGGATGTTGCTTGAGCTCGTTTCTATCAATTTCTAACAAGTCCTCTCTACTTCTGGATTTTTCAGAGGTTTTATCATTTTCCTCTGGTTCTTTAACTGACTCGAGAAAGTTTTGAATATTTGAACTGGCAGAGCTAGATTGAGCCGCTGATAATGAAGGGTCTGTGGATAGCCCGACCTTTCCTTCATAAGGGTCTTTGGTTGTTTCAACTAAGTCCATTTCAAGTTTTTTTGCTGATTCTATTACTGAATTATCCAACTCTGAAGAATTCAAATTATTTTCTATCTTGGAATTTTTGATCATTTGATTCTCAGATTTTTTAATATCAGAAGTTAAATCTTGAGCTTTTGTTATACTTTCAAGTTCTTCACACTTATCACAGCTATTGTTAGTTCTATCTTCTATTTCATTTTCAATTTTATTATTTTCTGTTTCCACAATCTTAGTATCAGCAATACTTGGTAGTTCCGCAGAACTAGACACTGAATCCTTGTTGATGTCACGTTGTTCCCCATTTTCTTCCTACAAAATTTGAGAAAACAAAATGGTTGGTATAAAATATATTTTTGACCTAAAGTTTGTGAGATAACCAAGTTGGTGATTAATTTAAGTTCATCTTCCACAATCAGTTCTATGGAAAAAACTGTGCTGTGTGTAAAAAAATGCTTTTAACTTAATTTATTCAAACTATAACTTACATTAATTAGTTGTAAAAGAAATGCAGATAAATCTGGATAAAAACAAAAAAGTTTATTCGGGCTACCAAACGTATTAAAGCCAGCCAGGTATGACCTATGATTACCAGTAACTAATTTTTTTTTACTTGGAAATAAAAAAAATTATGTGGATGTTAAACAGCTCTTTCTTCAGAAACAGTTTATAGGAATTAACCCTTTGACTCCTAAAACGGCCAAAACCGCCCGCATGATATGGTACCGAGTTAAAGAATTTAATCTTTCTTAAACAAGAAAACTATGTTTCGACTTTGGTTTTAAATCAAACTTTAGTAGTTTCTTTAAGTTTGGAAA
>JAOBRB020017391.1:0-16069 GCA_027575285.2 Zoanthus pulchellus | reverse complement strand
GCGGTTTTACTTCCCAAGAAGACCGAAAAGAAGGCTAAATAGACGCGTCCTTCAAGAAAACATAATACAAACGGCTCTTTTAGGAGCCACCAAATGCTGCGAAAGAAAACAACTAACATTTACTTGACAGACAAGCCATTAGATATTAACTAAATATTTTATTCATGTTATTGAAAATTTAAAAATGTTTATTTGAAAAAAATATAAAGAGAAATCTTATATTTCCTTTATGTTAGTCTATGCTGTTTTGAAATAGTCAATAATTACTGTCTTGATTTGGGCGCCAAAATTTTTCTTTGATTTTAAATCGGTTTGTTGCCGGATTGATATGTGGCTGGAAAACTTAAAGTTGGCTGTTATGATTTATACATTTTTTTACTTCAACTAGGGTTTATTTTCAGTTCGGTCAGATATAATCTTTTAATCTCTACTGAGCTTAAGATTGTTGAACGAAAAGATTTTAAGTAGAATACAATGAAACGACAATAATTGCAGGCTTCTTTGTTGTGACAAATCCTATAAAACAGTATAGAATAGAATGTTTGCCAGTCATGTTTTGGAAACATCCTTCCGCAGTGTTCAACGTACTCATGACATTTCTTGTTCCGTACCGCGAATTCCCAGTCACAAAACACACATTACTGTAAAAATTCTATATTATATAAAAGCCTGATATCATCTTTGATGACATAATCGTTGGCGACTGCTTTGTTTCAGTGGACCATAACATTTTTATTATTTATGATATAAATCTAAAAGTATTGAAAATAAGTGAAACTTAATGTTTTCAATTTTGTCTTGATTAAGAATGTTGCTTTTTTCTGTTTTGGTTTTCTATAAACCTATTTTTATGCCGTCTCTTTCAACTCGCCTATATTGGTTTCAGTATATTTCTATAGCCAGTCAACTTTTATTGTTTTACAGAGAAAAATAACTAGCGGTAAACGAGTGTAAGCTGCGTCGATCTTTCAAAAGAAACAATTTACAGTCGTCTCTCGATATTGCTGACATGCTCGGGACCGTAAGTTTGTGTCCGTAATCGCGGGAGTCCGTAATAGCGAGGTGCTGGAAAAAACTATTATATTTTTAAAGCAAACCTTTATGACTCAGTGCTGCCACGCTGCTTTATTCTAGCTACAATTTAACATTGTTTATTGACTGACTTATGAAAACGCAACTTTTGCTAAGTGGCTGTATGTTCAATGTCAAACACGTTGTTTAACCTTAACTACAATATTATTTATGAAGCATAGAGAGTTAAAAACTTCAGTTTTATTCAAGATTTGTAACTGCCAAAACTCGGCTTTTTGATGGATGTAAAGGCTACAATTATATGGCCATGTCTCATAAGGACTGGAAACAAACAAATTTAAAAATTTTATTGGCTAAAATCGATCTTGACCGCGGTCTAGATTTTCCCATCTAGACCGGCATCTAGACCGCGTAGAAAAGCAAATAAAATTATTTCTGTTTTTGTTCCTTTGCTTTCTTGTTTGGCCATATAATAAACATCTTATTAACCGAGCGGACGGTCTGTATTGGAGAATCTTGATCTCGGTCGCTGGTACACACTTCACTGCCTTCGGTCTGACCTTGGTCAAGATTCTCCCATACAGACCGTCCGCTCGGATAATAAAGAGATAAGTATAGATTACTAATATTTTGCCAAATACACGAATTATTGTGGCACCAATTTAAAGAAAAACATATCGAAAGTATCCGTTATAACGAGAGAAAAACGATGAAAATTTTAGTTTGGGCTCAGGCAAAATGTCCTTATGTCCTTAATAGAGAGTGTCCGTTATTGCGAGAGCGGTTTTCATATATTTCTTGATGGTTTCAGTCGGGGATTTTCTTTTGTCCATAATAGCGAAGTGTCCGTAATAGCGGAGTGTTCACAAGGCGGGAGTTGACTGTAGTGATAAAAATGTAAATAATAGACCGTTTGTATGAGTTATGCAAACACATGCGGAGACAAAGAACTTCAACGGGAATTGAACCCATTGCCAGATTTCATACAGGGTGAGCCTGAGTGCAAGTCCGTTGGCTTAATTTTCATACGTACAAAATATGACTAGTATGAAAGGAAACACCACTCTATGAGTAGCAAAATCCCAAACTTTGTTAAACGTATGAACAGTTAACGAGATACAGTTGTTTTAAAATACAAGAATTGCTAAAGAAATGTATGGTATCCGGACGATTCTTCACATAGCGCCTATGCCCGCAACCCCACTCCCGGGCTTTACATTGATACGTACAATATACCTGTCATATTTTGTACTCAGGCTCTCCCGGTATGAAGTCCGGCAATGACCTTCCGTATATCCTAGTCGTACGCTCTATCACCGCCACGGGAACTGATATGGCGAGCAAGGTCACTATATGAGAGAACTTTAATATTGACGTTTCGGAAGTTAGTCCTTCCGTCAGAAACTTACAAAATCATTACCGAAAGAATAATCATATTATAACCGCAAAAATATAATTGTATGTCATGGCGAATTCAATAATTTAATGGTTAAATCATGTCTTCCAACTAAAAATATTTGGAAAAGTTACATAGTATCTACAATAAATTCAAATATCAATCCTGACATTCAATTAATTCACGATCAAATTCGAGCCAATTATTATTCACCAGGTGGTTTTAATAACTCACTAAGCAATCGGACAAAGTCTTCAGCGATAAGTCATTCTCAATATTGCAGAACAATGTAAGGAGCCTTGTGCTAATTTTTAGAACTTTCAAGAACATTTGATTAATGAATTAAACTATAGTTTTGATCTTTTAGGCATCAATGAAACCAAAACATCAAATTCTTCACCATTCGATTGATTATAATTTAAATATGAAAGGTTACTCTTTTGTCTTGAATATGTTCCAACGCCTCTTGCTTCTGGGGGTGTTGGAATGTTTATCAATAACAATCTAAGTTATTCAGTATTAGAAAAAACATCCAATCAATCTTTTCAAGCATTATGGATTGAAATTCAATTCCAAAGAAAAAAACAATAACATTATTTGCGGAATAATCTATAGACAACACAATTCACCTGACACATTTTTATCCTATTTTCGATGAGTCACTAGAAAAATGCTCTTGTAAAAAAGATCTCGGAGATTTCAATATAGATCTTCTTAAAGTTGACACCTGCAATTTTAGTCACTCTCTCTTCAAAGTTACCACTTTCTTCCTACTATTGATAAACCAACTAGAGTATATAACAACTCTGCAACTCTTATTGACAATATTTTTATTAATAGCTGCGAATATTCAATCATAAGTGGAAACGTAGTGTCTGATGTTAGTGATCATCATACTCAATTTTGTATAACTTCGTTACCTAAGGAAAAACTAGTTAAGACAAAAAAAGATAAAGGACTTTTCAAACTTCTCTGAAAATTTATTTTTATCTGAATTATCAAAGATTGAGTTAATTTCTGACTATCATGATGTTGATCAAATGTTTTCGTATTTTTATAAAGAATACAACTCTCTTATAAATAAATTTGCTCTCATGAGACGCCCAACCAAGCACAAAATTAGAAACATCACAAAACAGTGGATAACTTAAGACCTGAGAACCTCTATTAAGAAAAAGAATCAATTTCTACGCTCTGGTGACGCAACAAATTAGAACGCATTCCAATTACATTTGTCAACATATAATACCATATATGCGTACCAAAAATTACGGTGTTCAACTTTATACCAATAGAGAAAAATATCGCCCTGGGAACCCCTACAGTTACCATCTATATAACATTGTCCGGCTGCGTTGCCCGCTTGGTTGTTCCTTGTGGTGTAGTGGTTAACACGTCGGACTAGTAAACCGAAGATGTGGGATTCGATTCCCGCCAAGGGCTATATAGTATATATGTTATTTTTTTCTTATTTCTTTCTATATAATCAGGGCCTAAGACTTAATAGGGACGTAAGTGTCAGAATATAAAGCCGTAGTGGGGATTAAGGCACTAAAATATGCCCGTGATTATTGGGAAAATCATATGTGAAATATCTACGGACGGATGGTCAGTATGCTGACTAAAGTAGTGGCACCCGTTACTTTGGAATTTTTTACGGTCTGAAAAAGAGGTTGTTTCCTTTGGGTAGCCGTCCGTTAACTTTCGAGAAGCAGTTATTCCGTGAAGTCGTTACTTTCGGAGTTATTTGCACAGCAACCGCAATATTTCTTACTGCAGGCTCAAGATTCGACGTCAAAAGTTTTTCTGTCGCTAAAATGGCGACAGGTGCTTGTAATCAGAAAGTGAGTACGACTAGAAGTTTTGCTTGTCGTGGGAGTTGTTTGGTCACGCATATTAACTCGTTTAAGGCATAATTTTAGCATGAGTGCTGCTTGTGATGTCCGAATATTCAATCAGTTCAATGGCAACAACACCATCAAGACTTCACTTTTGATATTCTTGGTGGGATCGTTGTGGAGAAGTTGGCATGACCACTGCCGGCGATGAGAACTTAGAGTTTACTTACAGCGTGTCTCTGTCTCCTGACAGACGAATTATACTACCCGCAAAACTAGCTACAATAAAGAAGGCACAAAAGCTTCCTAGTGAAAAGTTTAAGTGGAACACAAACGAGGTTTGTCGTTTTTACATTTTAATTATAACTTACTCTGCCGATATAGTCAAGTTTTTATTTTATTCTTTATCGTTGAAAGAGTAAAGCTGTCTGTGTTTAAATAGCAAGATTTGTTTCCATTTTTAGCGCCATTGGTTTGCAAGTTGGCAATCACAGCGTAAATATTTTTTTAAAAAAAGTTATTGTTTTCGTCCTCTACATTTCTTGGTGAATACAGGGATGATACTTTTGAGAAAAACATTTGAAGATTTCGTCGTTAGTAGTACACGATAGTTGTGCGGCATTTATAATTTACTCACAACTCAACCGCGCTCGAAAATGAAAGTATTATGTACATGCTTAAGAAATATTCGACCGCTATGGCGACAACTACATTTTGTAGCTGTAAATGTCATTATATTTTTGGTACGGTTTAACCTGGGCAGATAAGTCAATTATTGTCAAAAAATGGCAAATTTCTGTTGAGTAAATGAACTGCATTGACTTAAAGTTTTTTAAAATTGTAGTTATTAGTAAGTATAATAATTTACTCCTTAAAGTTGATATAGAGAGAGACGAAGTTTCCAGGTCGGTGAAGGTTTTTAAATTTAAACTCATGTTTATTTGAAACACATTTTTATTAAAGTTAGAACGTTCTTTACTGGTTAGGAATTTAACTATTTCTTGCTATTTTTTAAATAGTATGTCTAAAATTTTAGGTGGTACATAAATCTTATTTAATTAAAACTTCATGTAAATATTTAATATATTAAATCATTGCATTTTCCTCAAAAGTGATTGGTACATAACTTGGTGCATTTTACAGTAGTTATTTTGCAAAATTGTTAAAGGACAGTTGGCTGTAATCAGACATCTAAAATCAGACAGTTTCTCGAGGAAATTATTTTATCAAAAAATAATTCAGCTAAGTTCACCAATTACAACAAAGGTTACAAACATTATAGCAACTTAAAGTGCATATGACATAAAAAATTTTAATTTTGTTTTTAGTAGTTTGATACGTGTATAAAATCACTGTCAGTAGTATTAAAAGTCTTAATAATATTCACAAACATGTTTTTTGAGGCTGTAGAATTCCTAAATTTTGTCGAAAAAGTGTCCAGTTGACTATGTTCAAATTGACATCCTGTGATGTCGAGTTGTTTACCTCATGCAACCAAAAAGTGCTTGGATGAGTCTATTTTACTTGCTTATCATTCCATTCTAGTGCCATTGGGCGGTCTAGCAACACATCTTCAACCTTTGTTCCTAACCTGCTCTGCCGCCATGTTAAATTAATAGTGTTTTGGGCTCACAACTTGACATCAAGGCTGTGTGATTCCAATTAACATATTTTTCACTCAGAACTGGCAATTCAAATGACAAAAAAAATTGAATCCGTATATTTGACATATTAACTACAAGAAACAGTAAAAAAAATTTCTGTCATATGCACTTTACAACTTCTTGTAACTTGGGGAATTTCTTACTTTTAGACATTATATTATAAAGCAACTTTAATTTTTTGTTTTTCGGAAATTGTAATGATTACAGTTAATTGGTAACAGGACTTTGTAGTTGTCTGATTTTGTTAACCCTTTGACCCCTGGGAGGTTTTGAGATTTTAAATGATTTCTTGTTTGAAAACAATCAATTGGCTTTCTCTAATCCATATTAGGCATTGCCATGGAAACATCCCACGTTGTGTAGTCCCCAGGGATCATCTTTTCAGTTTATGAGGTGATGGTGTTGTTGAAGTGTTTTGTCACTGCTGCAGCTACTGTTAAAAAAGGATTTTTGCTCATTTTGGAGCCTTTTTTGTGGGAGGGGGTCTGGGGTTAATCCTCAGCACTCTATCATAATTGTTATTTAATAACCATTTCCCTTCCAGGAGGTTTTTCGAGTTTTTTGGTATCAAAACAATCAATAAGGTTTCTCTAATCCATATTAGGCATTGCCATGGAAACATCCCACGTTGTGTAGTACCCAGGGATTCTGTTTTTAGTTTGTGTGGCGATGGCGTTGTTGAAGTGTCTTGTCGCCGCTGTAACCGCCATTAAAAGTGGATTTTTGCTCATTTTGGAGCCTTTTTTGCCTCTCTTCTCTGCTGGATCGCATCATGAAGCTTGAAGGTAGCATTGGAGTTTACTTGCTGAAAGAAACCAGCGAGGTGTCACAATTTTTAGCAATTTTTACGGCATATTTCCACTCAGTGTGTTTCCACAGGTGCCAAAAGAAGTTGGCTTTTAAGCTCGAAGAGAGGCAAATTCACTGAGCTGCCAATGTATTTTTTGGAAGTTTTGATGACTAAAGAACACTACAGGCATAAAATTTTGGCAAAACTCTGTGGAGGCTGCAGGAAATGCTGTCTGTCCTTGTCAAAATTTTCAGGGTATCCCAGCATGCACTTAGGTCATGCAAATGGCTGGAAACACATTGGGGCAAGATTGGCACTAAGAAATGGCTGTAGCTCTATCCGTAAACTGAAAAAATGCTTAAAAATTTCACTATATCTCAGTATTAGGTCTGCATTTTGTTGTGAAAGCTGTTTTATTTGCTGGGAATAAAAATTTCATCAAAAAATCTAAGGTTAAACATTGTTGATTGTCCTGGTCCAAAAATGACGCAAAACAGTATTTTTTTCAATTTTTTCTCTTCAACTAATGACTTTGTGCAGAAATGACCATTTATTATTGCATCACTGCCTTTCCAAACTTAAAGAAAGTACACTAAAGTTTGATTTAAAACCAAAGTGGAAACATGGTTTCTTTGTTTATGAAAGATTTAACTCTTTAACTCAGTAACATACTGCTTGTTAAAGGCCACTTTTGGCCGGTTTAGGAGTTAAAGGGTTAAGGGAGCTTAAAAAGCATTTTTATTTGGCAAAGGTCTTGCAGTTAGGTGGCATGATAGACGATCTAGCAGTAAGTTGGCTAGATTGGAGGTTGAGCAGTGTGGTAACCAAAATGCATGGAGTTGAAGCCTAAGTTTGTTAAAGACATGTGAACACCAATTACTTTTGGTTTAAATAGATTCCGAAACTTTTAGACAGTGGCAAGTTTTTTTAATAATCATGATTTCTTACAAAGTGTCATATTTCAGGAAGTGTTTTCATTCCTGATTAATTTGGATAAACACAATGAGTGGTTTTCAAAACAAGTGCAGAAAAGGTGAGTAACTTAAATTAAGGACAGTGAAAGTTTGTAGAGTTTAGTAATCTTTGTTAAAGTTTTGGTTTTTTAATTTATCATTAATGATTATATTTTTACCTTTTAAGAAAATAATTATTGAAGATAATTTTTGGTTTGTTAAAAAACAAATGTTTACATATATTTTGTGAGATTTTAGAGTTTTTAAAATCTGTTTTTGGAAAAAAATGAAATTAAGGCAAGTGAAAACCTTAATTTGATGCCAAAAGAGAAAACTAGCTCGCGCGGTAAACTAGTTTGAGCTGCATCGGTGTTTCTAAAGAAACAATTTAGTGATAAATAATATTATCATGTACATTACAAGAGAAAACTAACTAGTGGTAAATTAGTTTGAGCTGCATCGGCGTTTCTAAAGAAAGCATTGCCATGGAAGCATCCCCCCTTGTGTAGTCCCCAGGGATCATGTTTTCAGTTTATGAGGTGATGGTGTCGTTGAAGTGTCTTGTGGCTGCTGTAGCTGCTGTTAAGAGTGGATTTTTGCTCATTTTTTGCCTCTCTTCACTACTGGATAGCATCATGAAGCTTGAAGGTAGCATTTAAGCTTACTTGCGGAAGGAATCAATGATTTTTATGGCATATTTCCACTCAGTGGGTTTTCACAGGCACCAAAAGAAGTTGGCTTTGAAGCTCAAAGAGAGGCAAATTCACTGAGGTGCCAATGCATTTTTTGGAAGTTTTGACGACATGAGGAACACTTCAAGCATAAAATTTTGGTAGAACTTCGTTTGGGATGTGCAAATGGCGGAAAACATGTTGGGGCAAGATTGGCACAAAGAAACGGCTGTGTAGCTCGATCTGTAAGCTAAAAAAATGCTAAAAAACTTCACTATGTATTGAAGTAGTAGGTCTGAATTTTGTTGTGAAAGCTGTTATGTTTGCTGGGGATGAAAATTTCATAAAAAAATCCAAGGCTAAACATTGTTGATTTTCTCGTTCCAAAAATGATGCAAAATGGTATTCTTTTCAATTTTTGCACTTCAACTAATGACTTTCTGCAGAAATGACAGTTTATTCTTGCATCACTGGCTTTCCAAACTTAAAGAAACTACTAAAGTTTGCTTTAAAATCAAAGTCGAAACATGGTTTTATTGTTTGAGAAAGATTGAATTCTTTAACTTGGTAACATGAAGGCTGGTTTAGGCTGCTATATAGGAGCTAAAGGGTTAATATCTTTGAAGAATTGAAGTCAGGGAAGGTATACCCATTAAAAAACTGGTTTAAATAATGCAATCATGAAAAATAGATGACATTTAAAAGGTGAATAAGGATCATGATGACAATGATGTGTTTAAGAGAATGAATGCTACTTGAGGGTACATGTTTTTATAAATTAGGTTAACTTAAAAATGTCTCTTTTTGTGTTTTTAGACCACAAAATGGCTCCATGTTCCTATATAACAGAAAAAACAAAAAGGTAAATTGTTATTATGTATAAAATGACAGTGAAGAATGGGTTGGGGGTAGGGAGGAGATGGGAAAACTGGAGAGTGAGAAATAGTAGGGGGGGGGATTTGGGTATTTGTGAGAGAAGAGGATGCACTGTTTTTCCCAGGCTGCAATATGGGTGCCCCACTGCTCTGTGATATCTGAGCACCACTCTGCTCTTAGTTAATGCATGAATTATTAGTTATAAAGGTACATCGAAATTCTATCGAGAAAATAAGCTCAAAGTTTGCTAAATTCATGTTATCATTTTGCGAATCTCTTAAATTTTGCACCCTATGGAATAACCACGACATGAATGACAGGATGAATTTGGTAATCATAAATATTCGTAATATCATGAATAGAATTTTGCATGCAATCGTGAATGTTAATGAGTTGATGTTCTTGTGAAAAGTGCTGGGAAGAACACATTGGTAAATTGTGGGGTAGAGGGTGGGGCTTGGTTATTTATGTACTGTAACCAGAAATAATGTTGGTATTCATCTTGATGCATTCATTAAAACAAAGTATCTACTAATTAGATAATAATGTCATGTTTTACATTTAATGTCATTTCCTTGTCCATGTACATCTCCTCCAAAATGTGTCGAAAACTATTACTGTCTTCATTTGTAAAGGGGAGACCTAAGTTTGAGTCCCAAGCATTGCTAAAAGTTAGACATTTATACTTATCTACCTTTTCCATGCTGTGTTGAACTGAGATGTTAATCCTGTACATAGTCTCTTAATCTCTCAAAGTTCTGTTAAGCTACTTAAAAGAAGCAATGAACTTGCCAATAAGATTAGGGTGATTACCAAAATAGGTCTGTCTTTGAATGCAGAAGTCATTTATCTTCACACTCAAATATCAGACATTAAAAGTGCACTCAAAGAGGGTGCATTGAAAAATAGCAGATGGTGGTGAATTAACTTGTGTAAGCTTGTATAAATTCATGACACATGATAGTACTATTATACATGTAAGTCATAAGTTAATAATGGCAGTTGTGTCTTAAAATTTACCTGTGAGAAAAGTTCAAGATGATCAAACAGGGATGTGATTATATGCTGATGAGGCCTAAAATGGCCAAAACAGCTGTCCATGGCTGCTAGCAATCAGGGTCACTATTTTCTATGGTAGACTTAGGGGTAAAACCCACTACCAATATGGCCATAGTAACCTATATCATGGCTTGAACTTAGCTACTAGCACATTTTTGCTATTTACACTTATCTTCATAGCCGCATCCCACAAGCATTAAGCTTTTACTATAAAACACTGAGCCCATAGAACATCCAGAGCATAAAACACCCAGTTTATAGAACACCCAGTCCATAGAACACCCTGGCCATAGAACTCCCAGGCCACAAAACACAGAGCCCATGGAACATCCAGCCCATAGAACACCCAGACCATAAAACATAGTCCAAAGAACACTCAGACCATAAAACATAGTCCATAGAACACCCAGCCCATAGAACACCCAGGCCATAAAACATTGAGTCCATAGAAAATGCAGTCCATGTAACACCCAGGCTATAGAAACCTAGCCCATTTAACATCTAGACCATAGAACACCCAGCCCATATAACACTTATCCCATGGAGCACCTAGCTCATACAATGCTTAGCCCATAAAACACTTAGGCACACAACACCCAGCCCATATAACACTTACTGAAGCCCATACAACAACAAGCCCATACAACAACTAGCCCATAGAACACCCAGTCCATACAACTTCCAGCCCATACAACACCTAGCCCATACAACATCCAGCCTGTAGAACACCTAGCTTATACATTACCTTGCCAGTAGAACACTTAGCCCATACATCATTCAGTCCATAAGCACATAACCCATACAATACCCAACACCCTGGCCACCAGCCTATAGAACATTGAGTCCATAAAAAAACCGAAGTCATAGATAATCCAGCCCATAGAACACCCAGGCCCTAGAACACTAACCCCACAGAACACATAAGGCATAGAACACCCAGCCCATAGAACTTTGAGCTAATAGGACACCCAGGCCATAGAACACTGAGCCCATAAAACACATTAGGCATAGTGCATGGTGTATGGTGCATGGTGTGTGGTGTATGGTGCATGGCTTATGGCTTATGGTGTATGGTGCATGTTGTACGGTGCAGGATCTATGGTGCATGGTATATTAAGCATTATGTATTGTGTGGTTTATTGAGCATTATGTGTGGTGCATGGTGCATGGTGTATGGTGTATGGTGCATAGTGTATGGTGTATAGTGTATGGTGTATGGTGTATGGTGTATGTATATGATGTATGTATGATGTTTTTTCACAACATTTTCATGTTGTGAAAAAACTTTTGTCTATCACCCAAAAATGCTTTTTATTTCAAAAATACATAGGTAGAATCTCTAAAATTTCAGATTTAGAAATACTTTCTGGATCACATTTCATGTTTCATTTTAGAGGTTGTTTAATTGAAATTTAGTCTTTGAAACGAAACAATGAAAATTGATGCTTCTGACATTCATCATCATTATCATCAATCCAGTTTTGATCCGGTTTTATCCCAGTAAGCAAGGGTCGCCGGATTTACCCCACTCTTCCAGCTATCTCTCCCACTCCCACTCTCCATCTTGCTTGATTCATTGCATCCTCCTTCTTCAAACCAACACTCCTACTCTCCTTCTCCACCTGCGATCTCCATGTCTTCCTTGATTGTCCTCGCTTTCTCTTTCCCTTCACTTCAAACTCCAATGCCTTCCTCAAAACATGGCCATCATCCCTTCTTAATACATGCCTGTACCATCTCACTCCATTCGCCTTTGCCATTTAAACCACTGTTTCCTTTAATCTGAACATTTCCATTAGGTCTTCTGTCCTCTTTCTCTCACACCACACATTGCTCTCACCATCCGGCATCGCTTTCTCGGTTCTTCTCAAAATTATTGCTATTTCATTCTCCCTCAAACACCATGTCTCACGCCCATATAACATCGCTGCTCTCACACAACTCTGATAAATCATTTGTTTCATCTGCAGTGAGAATCTTTTTTAGTTCAGCAGCTCTCCACATTGCTTTAACTTCACCCACCCAATTCTCGCTCTTGCCATTACAGCTGCCTCACAACCTCCACTTGTGTTCACTCTACCTCCCAAATAGCAGAAACTTCTCACCGATTTCACCTCTTCACACAACTCCTCCACACACAACTCCTCCACACACAACACTGAATTTGCCATTACTCGCTTTGCACAAATGCCACATGGATCTACTTACACTCTTTTCACCTTCTTTACCACTTACTAACACTTTTGTCTTCCCGAGGTTCACCTTCAACTCCTTGCTCTCGAATACCTCCTTCCATTTCCAGAACTTCTCTCTCATCATTTCGCTCATCAAAACCAAGTCGTCCACATGCAACATCTCACTCATTGAACCACTTCCCACACTCTCAGTAACCACATCAATCACAATTGCAAAAAGCAATGGTAACAATGCAGATCCCCGATGCACACCAACTTTCACCTCAAACTCTTTTGACAACTCAAGCCCAACTCTAACTCTGGTTTTCGAACCTTTATACAGACTCATCACTGCTCTCACCATTGCCTCTGGAACACCTCTCTTCCTCAGTGCCGACTCCACTACCTTTCTCGGAACCCTGTCAAATTCCTTTTCTAAATCAACAAAGCACATATACAACCTTTTCTCTTTCTCCAGATACTCCTCTTGCAATCTTCTCAAAATACACACTGCATCTATCATTCCTTTGCCTGGCATAAAAACAAATTGCATCTTATTCACTTTTACCACACGCCGCAATCTCTTCTCCAGCACCTTTTCTACAATTTTCATTGCATACTAAAACAAGTTCTGTCCTCTATATGCTTCACAACTCATTGCATCCCCTTTCCTTTTGAATTTTGGTACCATGACACTCAGTGCCGACTCATTCGGCATTCCTCTTTCATCCAAAACACCTTGACTTAGCTCCACCATAACACCAATCCCCATTTCCCCACTCACCACTATCACTTCCACACTTACCTTTGAGGGTCCAGCAGCCTTTCCTGCTTTCATTTCCCTTATCGCCTTCACCCTTTCCTCTTGACTTACTCTCTCAACTGGTCCTTCCACCAATTCTGCCTTAACATTCTAATCCCATTCATTTTCTTCATTCATGATTTTTTCCATGTGCTCTTTCCATACTTTCCCTCTATCTGTCTCACTGAAATTCAGCCTACCATCAATACCTCTCATGCATCTTCCTCCCTTAACATTTTACCCATCTTTTTTCACAGGCTTTACCAGCTTAAACACCTTGTTTGGATGCTTACTCAGCTCTCTCAGCTCCCTTTTAGCTACCTCCTTTGTTGCACTCGAGACCACCTTCTTTGCTCGATTCTTCATGTTCTTATATCTTGCCTTATTTTCCTCAGTCCCACTTTTACACATCTCCTTATGTGCATCCGTTTTTCTTGCTATGACTTCATTCACTCCTCATTCCACTACCATGTGTCCCCATGGTCTCTCCTCTCTTTTTTCTTCCCACATACTTCGTCACAGGCCTTCAACACTCCTTCCCTAAAACACATTCACAAGTCTGTTGCATCAGTCTTACCAACTCTCTTACTCTTCCTTCAAACATTTCCCTTGTATCGTCTTCTTTCAGTTTTCACACCTTCCTTTTTTCAATTGCTTCCTTTCTCACCACTTTCTTAACTCTCTTCTTAACCAGATCTATGACCACCAGCCTGTGCTGAAGCTCACCTGGGATGACCTTCACATCTCTTAAGTACTTTCTATTTCCCTTTCCCACCCGTACAAAATCAATCTCAGTCCTAATCTTCCCAGCACTGTACATTACTTTTCTCTTTTCCTCTTTTTTGAACCATGTGTTTGCCACTCATAACTCCTTTTCATCATAAAATTCTAACAACATCTTTCTTTCCACGTTTCTCTCCCTAATTCCATTGCCTCTATGCACCTCCTTATAACCCTCAATTGATTTACCAACATGTCCATTAAAATCACCCATACCCAATACTAGCTCACCCACACTGTGAAGTTCCCACTCACTCCTCAATTCATCATAAAAACGTTCTTTCTCCACACTCGTCCTGCCACTTTGTGGGCCATACACACATTTGATACCACTTCTTCCTGAAATGCTAACACTACTGTCATCACTCTATCGCTTTTCCTTTTCACCTCCACAATCTTCTCACATAACTCATCCTTCACCAAAGCTCCCACACCTCCTGTACCATCCCTATTTCCAGACCACCACAACTTATATCTCCTTTCACACCCATAAACCGTGCTCCTTGACCTCTCCACCTCACTTCTTGCAGACAACACACATCTATCCCCCATTTCCTTAACTCCTCACATACCTCTGTACCCCTTCCGCTTATACTCCCTACATTCTAAGTCCCAAACCTAACCTCAAGCCACTTATCAGGCTTCCCATCATAATGCAAGCAGTGTTTGCACGGCCCAGAGTCAGGGGTTGCACCTTTCTGTTTTTGGTAAGCAAGTGCGGCCCACCCCAACCTTTGAGCTGGCTGGTGCCAATGTTTTTGTGCTGCCATCATAGGGATTTTGTTGGAGCATGATTTTTACAGCCGCATGCCCTGCTGATGAAAACCACAGTTATTGGCTGCGGACCTAGCCTTTGCCTGCGCAAAGACAGAACCTGCAAGGCAACAGGTGACACAATTTACCCACAGATGGGACCCTAACAGATACTACCACTCTGGGTAAGAGTGGACCTGGGAGCAATGGTAATTAAGGGGTAGTTCCACATTCCCCACAACTCTAGATCTCCCGATCTGGAACCTTACCACCAGGTGTAGTTTAAAGTCATACCCAGGATATTCAGATGATAATTTGAATTCATATACTGAGTTTGACAACACATTATTCTGTGAAAAAATATTCTATCCAGAATGAAAATCCTTATTGGAAACAACACTTTAGGCAGATCTTGGCTTTGGTCTTACATTAACAGAAACAAATTAACTACTTGGAAAAAATAGGGTGTAGTTCAGCTGAGCCAAGTGTTTGTGACACGTATTTGTGCCCACATTTAAAGTTCTCTTTCTCTGTTTATCTTTACACCAAAGATATTTTGAGAGATGATAGAAAAGGCAAGAAATAAAAGTTATGCAAAACTAAGTAACACAAAATCAACATTTGAAATTGATCACCAGTATCATGCATGTGGCCACAACCTTGGATTGTGTTTTTCTTTGCCAAACACAATTTGATAAATACTAGTTAAATGCAATTGTTTTGAGTGGGATGCTGTGGAACATGCCACGTGTAACTGTATTTTCCATTTAAACACTGCGGCATTTCCACAGTATCCCATGAGAAACCTTGTAATTTATGCCGTGCCTTAAAAAATACATTAATTTTACAAACCAATTTGCCCCCGCATGGAAAATGAAGAATGAAAACTGCAGTTTGTGTTGACGTTTTACCTCCTGTGAACACTGATGATTGTAAATATTTATGGAGACTCATTTCGCCATTTTTGAAAATATATACGCACACAATTTTGGTGCCATTTAGATAGTTGCTTGCAAGTAATGGCGGGAAAGCCTGGTGAAATACTACCCATTGAATAGTACTGTTTAGATACTCCAGAATATGCATTGGTTTCCCAGGTCTTTGATTGGCTGTATTTTGTAAGGCGTGGAAGGAATTAGAATATATATAGTTGTGAATGATCCTCATCATTGCTTTTACTTGAACAGTTGTTTAATAAATATTGATTAACCCTTTGACTCCTAAAAGGGCCTAAACCGCCCGCACGATATGGTACTGAGTCAAAGAATTCAATCTTTCTTA
>JAOBRB020017280.1:0-14322 GCA_027575285.2 Zoanthus pulchellus | reverse complement strand
GTATCACAAGAACAAACCTCTCTATTACATAAATTGATGTTTTGGGCCATCCTTGGTATCACAAGAACAAACCTCTCTATTACATAAATTGATGTTTTGGGCCATCCTTGGTATCACAAGAACAAACCTCTCAATTTGGTATCATTTATAGGAGGTTTAGTCCTCCCCAACCCCGGTCGCGAGATAAAACGAACCTCAGTACGTTCAGTTTGTGATTAGTAATAGACTAAATAGTATTGTTTTGAATTTCTCGATAGTACTTTCGTTGGCTTAAAAGAGAAAATTTAACATCAAACTATCATTGTTATTATAGTTTAGCTAACGGCTTCATAACAACACACTGGAGTTGTTCTCCTGACATATGTCGGTTGTAAGAGTTAAATCTTTTCATTTCTTTGACAATAATTTATATGCTCTTGAGTTGACCTTGCAGTTCAAAATAATATTAATACAAACAGTCCTGAAAAAGATTGAATAACTGCGTTTCTATCTAAAGTGACAGTTTTACACACCAGTTACCAATCATTTGAGTTAAACAAACCTGGTAATATCTTGCCTCGGGTTATACAACTCATCTCAATAACCAAAACGCCAATTTTGTGCAACAATTAACAACTATTTTACTAATAGAATTTTGTGTCTGTAGTATTTTAATCCATAAAATATGAATATCTTTAGTGGACAAGTTATTTCCTCATTCACTATATATATAGCGTTCAACGTTCCTAATATAAAAAGCATATTAAGTGTTTCTTTCTTAGTTAGGTTACTGGAAATGCAATATAATTGATTTCTTGTGGCTGTTGCTTAATTAGAGACTAAGGAAATACTTAAGTACTTTATTGTGTTTCAATTTACAGCAGAAAACAATCATTGTACAAAGAGGTCATTTATCTTTTGAATTCAAACTGGGGGGCGTTCTATGTACATTTGCTTTTTGTTTGTCTGATTTTTGAATATGTTGATGAACTTTAACGTCAGATAAAAGGTGTAAATGTTAACTCACACCCTGTTATGTGGAGAAAAAAATGATCATCGACTATCGTAAACCAAATTGCTCAAGTACACAAAATTTATAAACATTTCACAGAGTTTAACTTTAAAACGAAACTTGGATTTAATGTTGCGCTGAGAAAATTTCAATTTATCATTGGGAAATTCCTATTTTCGAATTCGTCACTGTTGTGTCAAGCAAGGACTTTAATTGCAGTGTGTGGTGTTAAGCAGCCGATTGAGTTCTAAGGTGGAATAAGTTTACCAAGCTCACTGATTCAGACTGAGTGATCTGTGATATACCTTTAGGCCGGTCAGGGTAAGCTTGAAATGATTTAGGATGATATGCTATGTAGGAAAAAATGTTTTGGTGTCGTGTATAAACATTAAATGTCCGTGTACACTCCTTGTAGAACAGTTGTTTACCGGCCGGGACGAGTAGATGCATAAAAAAGGTTACTTGAACACGCATTGGTCTATCAGTTTTATAAAGTAGCGTTTCTTTTACTTAAATCTGCTGGAAAATAACTGTAAACTATACATCTACTAATGGTACCCGAATTACTTTCTCATCGTTTAAGAAGTCAAAAACAATACTATAACACATTCAAATGTTTTTACCTAATATTCGGTTTTGATGTTTTATTCAGACACAAAAGTATATTGTAGAGTATCCTCATTGTTAGACAACAAAAATTAGAAAGTCACATCTTCGTGATGGTGCGGTTTCCCATTTTAATTTTTATCTGTCGAGGTATTTTTTGTGTTATCCTTTGTGTATATCTTTTGTATATATTTCTGTGTATGCTTTTTGTATATATCTTTTGTGTGTATATTTAGTGTGTATATTTTATTTATATCTTTGTTATATATGACTGGAGTATATCTGTTGTATATATCTCCTTTATATAACTAATGTATATCTTTTTTATATATTATTCGTGTATATCTCTTATATCTTTTGTGTGTGTATTTCGGAAGTAATCGACGAAAAAGCACAAAAAAATGACCCATCAAAAGCAATTTGCATACTTTTGCCAGAAAGTGTTTTAGAGGCACTTTTATTGAATTAACGTGTTATGGCCACTTTGTTAGGTGTTTTAGTTCATCTGAAGAATCAGTAGGTCATATTTATGTTGTTGGATAACCTTGTATGAAGACTCGAGATAGCAATGTTTTCCTTGAAAACAAAAACTGTTAATACACAATGTTAGTAAATTATATCCACTTCTAAAGGACAATTTTAAAGTATTTTTGCATACTTGAGAAAAGTGTTCACCTCTCGTAAGATAACGGTGCTTTTGTGGGAACTTTTAAATCATTTATTGTATTGAAATTTACAGGTTTGATTTGACCGGTTTGTCTAAGGTTTGAAAAGTGGTGCTTCAATGAAAAAACAAACCTTGAAGTCTGTTGAAGACATAATATTTTGTTTTCATCGTTTGCTTAGTTTTGTGTCTATGGTGACTATACCATTGGACTGTTTTTAGTAATTAGTTCTTTCCATTTATTATATATAGTTAAATATATGCACTTGATACATATTATGTTTTTTAAATTGTTTACAAATACCTTTATAGTTTGTTCCCATCGTGACTGTTTTTTTAAATTTGTTTTGTTTGTTTAGCCATTCTAACATTGTCACTCCCTTTTTTCTTATTATTTTTTCTCATTTTGAGAACTATTGTCATGCCAATGTTAACTATTGCACAATTTCTATTTAGGAAAAGCCTTTGTTGTTTTCTGCACTTCATTTCTATTCAGATAAGGTGACTTGCTTTTCCCTAGCCATACAGGCCCCTAATGGAGAAAGAGGAGAGATGTTTTAAGGTGGTTTGGGGCGGGTTGTGTGAACATACACTACGAAATCATTTGACAGAACTCGCTAATCTAATTAAAATTGGTGCTAAAAATAGATAATAGATAAGTATTTACAATAGCTATGTTTCATAAATTTTAGAAACCACAAAGTGATATTTTATTTTTAAAATCGAGTTCTCCATAAAACTATTAAAAATATATAAGGCTAAAATTATTAAAAAGTTATAAAATCACAAACGTTTTCGATCTACTTGAAGATGATCAAGTAAATCGAAAACGTTTGTGATTTTATGTATTAAATTTTAAGATATAAAGAAAGAAAGATCGATTTTTTTACATTCAAGCAACGGGCATTTCACCGTTTTTATCGTTCATCAGTCACAAGTTTTTGTTTACCAGTCGAATAAAAACTGACTTAGTTTAATTTGATTTTATTAATTTTAAAAGTATCATTTTTTTTCCCATATGTATATATTTAATTCTATGTCAAAAGGAGTCAACGCCCAAAAATTGGAGTATAAGTCCCAAATTGCATTTATTTCTTAGGCTGGATATCAAGTGAGCCCGAAGTCCAACTATGTCGTTCAATAACAGTGGATTCCCTGCCCCAAACAAGTTTCTCGAGAAACAATGGCAAAAGCAGAACTACGAAACTCACAAAGACAAGGTAAGCCGCTTACTGTTATAGATTTTGATGAAATCATCGCGTTAGAGGTTTCTGTTTAGCTAAAAAAGAAACTTTGCATTTGCTGCTCAGAAATTCACTTGTCAAGCTCCGGTTATGCTTGCAGTCCATCACCAGTTTTAAAATACGTTTGAAAGAACTATTATTCTACAATGCAATTGGTATTTTTTAAAACGTGGATCAATTTAGAAAGATTTTTTACCATAAAAACTTTGTTTTACCATGACCAAATCTCTGTAACGAGGTTGAGGTTATACTATTTAAAATGGTATAATGTTATAACATTGTATTATTCCTTTCCATTATTTTAGTTAAAATAATGTTTTTTTTAAATAAATAATTAATATTATTTTCTAGATTTGTATCTTATCTGAACTTAGTCGTAACTTTTATTTGTTTGTCACATTTATTTTAATATTTTTACATAGAAAGCATGCGATAAACTGCCATTCATATACAGTTAAAATGTTATCGTTTCTTGACCATAGTGTTCTGATTTGACGTTACAGTGATTCATTTGAATAAGTAGTTTTTCGAGGTATTTTTGTGGTGTCGGGGACTCTCTTTCGCCGTTAGCGTTACTAAGAGATTACGCAAATTCATGCTGTGTTTCAAAATGACTTGTTATACAATTAATATTTCTCTGTCGGTTCACTATTTATGCACGGTATTTAACAATATACTGACAACAAAAAACTCTTAAAACGAAAGAAACGAATTTTCAGTTGATAGCGTCAATTGTTAAACTCTGGGTTTTTACTGTGAACAAAACGCTGAGAAAACGAAGATCAGTAAGATGAGAAAGCAATGGCGCCAGCTTGGACGTGATCGGCTTATACGAATAATAGCCAACATGCAAATATGTAACTGTCTCCAAAACAACCCCGAGGATAAATCAAACAATTACAGCGAGAGTTTTGCCATTTTGTGAAAGTGCGGATAATTGTGTCTTTAACACTAATTTCGAAAGGTGTAAACATTTTTTCCTTTGCAAGTGTTTGTACAACCATGGCAAACGCATTTACGGTCCAATATTTACAAAAAATATTACGAGCGCCTTTTTATACAATGTGAACTATTCAAAACCAAATAAAAATGGCGTCTTATAAATCGTGTAATCGCGTAGTTGAAAAAAGACTTCAGAAACGAATAGAAGAAAATTATAGATTTAAGGTGAGTTATGTCTTTAAATGTATTTACTCAACATTTACTTTGAGATCTTTTAAGTTTGAATTAGCTTATTTAGTCGAGTAACTTTGTAGATTTTAACGAAAAAAGAAACGTGACTTGTTTTCTACAAGGAAACTATATTTTGATTGTGTTGTATTGCATTGTACTATAATATTTCAACAACAATTGTTTATACTGTATGGCGAAAGTTCTTAACAATTCAATTGAAAATGTAGATAACTTTGAATTTCAACAATGAGCGGCGGAAATGTTATTTTCCGGTTTGTTTAGAAATTCATTAAAAATTGTGGGGCTTATATTCGTAACGAGTTATTGTAAATATGCATGTTTTCCAATAGATAAAGTCTGAGGAATTAAATTAAAAATTTTAAAACTTAAAATTAAAAGGAGTCTGTTATCCACTATTAAAATGGTATCAAAATTAAATCATTTGAGAACATTCAGCTCAAATCTCTACCTAAAATTTTGCAGCGAATAAGGTTAAAGCAGAAGACCCAAGTGTCAGTGTACGTCTATTTTTATTTTTCAAGGGCCGGCACAACAATTGTACTTTTCATCTGCTTCTCTGCTTTATTGAAGGTTGTATTACAAAGTGGAATGAATGAATCATGATCTTTTGAAAAATGATAATTGGCAGGTATTACAAGAGGCCAGGGCAACGGCTAGTCAAGAATTACAACGTTGTTGAGTTTCGACAAAATTGTATTTCTTAATTGGCCTTTACAAAAGGCAATGTTCATCATATACACGGCTTGTATGACTTTTGCATTTTGGTTAACACGCATTTAGATACATAAATACTACCTCTTACTGTAATACTGATACTTTATGCACCTATTTAAATGGACTTTTCATGAAATCTACTAGCTTTTTAATTTTAGTTAATGTGAAAAATGAGGTGGCTCACAGGGCCCTATGGTGGCCTATGTGTGCCATAGGAAAAAGCCGTACATTCTTGGATGCTCTTGTTTTATACTAACTTTTTTTTTATTTCAATAATTAATTATTTTCTTGTGATTCTGATATATATTTTTTTATTTATTGTTTTTTTTTATAAAATTTTGATTGTATATACAAAGATAAAAACTAAAAATAAAAAAGATAAATAAGATATATAAAAAATAAATGAGTTTGGCCTATAAGTGCCATAGCCTAAAAAAACGATTACATTTTTTGAATTGACAGAACAAATACAAAAAAATAAAAAATTATACCATAATCGCATGGCCTGTGAGTGCCATATATACCATAAAAAATGAAAAAAGTCAGTGGCCTATGTGTGCCATAGACCAGAATGCATCACAAATGCTCGCCTAGCTGTGCACGAGGGAAGCAGACAAGATATACACTGCACTACTTGCTTTGTAACGTGTAACTGATGTCTAAAAGAAAAAAGAATATTAAGTGCGACAAATATATAGAAAAAATGTCAAACAAAAGGACGGGGAAGCATTATGAAAGGAGCTGCAGCGGCAGTGTGGATTATATTACAGTCCAAAGGCTGTCTTCCACGGTAGAAGGGAAGTGCCAGAAATATTCCCGCATCGGAGCTTTGACGATTGTCCCACTTGGTTGTGAGTCTACCTTGAGCAACATCAAGACAGCCTGTACAAATCTTTTCAATTTACAAGAAATGGAATGCGACTTGCTCGCTGGAGAAAGAGGGCCATCATACACGGACATCAGCAGGATAACTAATTGGAAAGTCCTTCATATTCGTTTTATCCCGAAGTCGAACGAAGTTTGCAATCCTTCAAATTCGCGAGCTCGAGAGGAAACCAGAATCAGAACTTCAGCAAGCCATGAAAAAGTAGCATTTTCAACATTTCTTCTCAAAACTTCCAAAAGTATTGACTTTTGTGGAGAAATGATATATTTCACAAAGTTTTTTAAATTACTCAAAGTTATCATACTTAAGGGAAAAATTTTACTCCTCTGACCCTCTATGTAAATTGTGTTTTTCGAAAAAGATGTTCGCGTTGTCGCAAAAACAATATTTTTATGGAAAAATGTAAGGGAGAACTGAGAGCATATATGATAGTCAGATTACGTTGCTGCGCTCGTTTTCAATTATATTACCATAGATATCGTTTTCAATCTTTATTTTCAAGGATGAATCAAGCGAAGTAACAACTGCATGGTAAGAAGCTCATGTAATCTTTCGATGGTAGTTATTTCTAAAAATAAAGAAAATGACTAACGAAGCCGCATCATTTTGGAATTTGATTGATAGATAAACACCTCCTTTAGTGAGAACAACTTGCGCAGCAACCGTTGCGAAGAAAGGCAAGTCTTCGGAAAATTCAAAATGTTGCTAACATTAATTCTTTGAAAAACAAATGCATGCCATCTACAAAAATCTGCAGATATATCCATACAAGCATTAAGTTACGGGTCCATACAAGCAAATATGTATAAAAATACTAACTCGGCTATATTTCAGAACCATTGTTTTTCTATTGGTATATGGGACGACAAATTCAAACAGTCAAATATAATATGAAAATGGAGGTACTGTACTGTAAAAACAATCTATATAAACAAACAATGAAAAACCCAAATCGTCGACGTATTTATAAATAATGTGAGCTGCTATTCCTGTTGCCTTCCCTCCCACCTCAACCAATTGTCGTGAATCTTTATCTCAAATAGCTAAAGTTTTAAGATATAAACAAGTTAAATTCAAAACTAAGCTGAATTTAACAATTTCAAACAATTTTAATCGTTGCTTTGAATTCTTAAATGTGTAACTTTCACATATTTTCGGACAATCGTGGACAAAATGTTTAGAACACTTTGTCAATTTTGTTTTAAAAAGCACAACATCTATACCCCCTCTCCCCCCGTTCAGTGTTGCAAAATACTTAAATCAGTAAACGTTGACCGATTGGCCAAAAATTATTTCAACATTGTAGGGGGGGAGGCAGGGGTGAACTAAATTACTTGAGATACCGGTTTAGCCGCAAATTATGTTCCAAGTTGAAACCTTGCATAAAGCACGCGAAAATTCTCAACTGTCCCAAATCTTTTTGTCTAGGATTGTAGGTCGCTCCTTAAATATATGTCGTCTTTCCAATCGACGTTTCTTATCCCTACTTCCGCCATACTGGATATTTTGACAGGAATCGCAATGCATTCTGGTCTATGGTACACATAGGCCACTGGCTTTTTTTCATTTTTTTTTTGTCGTATATATGGCACTCACCTGCCATGCCCCTTATGATATAATTTTTTATTTTTGTGTATTTGTTCTGTCAATTCAAAGAATGTAATCGTTTTTTAGGCTATGGCACTCATAGGCCAAACTCGTATTTATTTTTTATATATCTTATTTATCTTTTTTAATTTTTTTTTGTATATACAATCAATAAATAAAATATATATATATTTAAAAAAATCAGAATAAAAAAGAAAATAATTAATTATAGAAATAAAAAAAAGTTAATATATAATATGGCACACATAGGCCACCATACAGGGCTGTTGATCTGTTTCGGAATTAATTTTATCGTTAACTTTTTTCAGGTAAAAAACATGAAACCTGCTTTGGAAATAAAACCCCCTCCAGAGTACCTACACTTGCGAATGCAGATGAAAACGCTTCAGGTATTTTCAAACCGTTAATCTAAGTTTGCTCTAAATTTTTTTTTTCATAGTCATTCATCATTTAACCAAATTCTCTTTTCAATTTTTTATTCATTTCTAAAACTACCCAGCGGCATTGCAAGTTAAGCCCAGTTGTTAAATTCTTGGTTGTATCCTTAGTTGGAAGAAGAACGTCAAGCCGATATTGACAAAGGGAATCGTGCTATTCTCGAGAAACTGATTGAGATCAAGCAAGGCAGAGGAACAGTAGATAACTGGAACAAACGGTGGAAGCCAGCAAGGTGCTAACCTAATTAACAGTTAAAACATAAAACACACATCTTTTTAATTCAGTTTAAAAATTATTTTCGTCTAGATAATTCAATACATTATAATATAGTTTTTGTCTTGAATTTGTGATTTGTTATTACTGTTATAAAGAGTTAAACGCAACTCGATAACTCGATATTTAATAGAAACCTATTCAGCAATGCAGAGCCTAACATATTAGTTTAAAAGGTGTATTTTCATCACACAATTTTGAAAAAAAACTCTTTTTTGTACTTTTTCATCAAAGTGGATAGAGTGTTTTAACATAATCTCCTTGAACTTTTGTGTTACCTCACGTAAACTATTCATTTTGAGCTTTTGTTAAAAACATTTGCTCTAAAGCAGTGAGTTATTTTCATTCAGTTCCAAAAACCACCTTTCAGTTTAACAGTTTTTTCATCGCTGTTATTTTTGATTACGCTTTATATGTAACATACAGTTCGTCTTGAAGAACTAAGCTGTTAATTGATCGCATAGTTTATTCACAATATAACGCACCGTATGCTGATCAAAGCATCTTATATTTGTCTCAGAGCCATATTACGCTACAGTTTTGACGGAAAGGGTATTTTGGTGTAATTTAAAGGATTGTAAAGGATGATCCTCGGAAAGTTTGAATGACTACCCTAAATACCATAGATAGCAAAAAAGTTCTTAATGATTCACATTACCGTTTGGATAGAATGAGCTTCGATTTTTCTCTTAAATTCTTAAAATTTACATTATTCTGCCGATTTTGACCCCTAACAATAGGCGGGCGTCTCCATTATTCCATTCTATAAAAACTAAAATACGAAGGTCAAGGCCTAGTTTAGTGATAAATCGCTCGACGGCTCACATCTTGTGATGAAAGTTAGATCGAGATCAAGAAGTTTCTTAGTTTTTCTCAGTTTTTTTTCACTTATCAATTCTGTATTACTCAGAAAACATCTGAGCCCAAGACCTTCCGAACACCAGGAGGATGCTCTACCCACTAAGCTACAAGGACTCTTAGTAGAGCAGGGTTATTTGTTTTGTTCTTGTATAGACTTGTGAACAGGTTCTAGCTGTCTCAAACAAGCACTCACACGTCATAATTACTTCATCGCCATAGCCACCTTGGTTGGGTTTGCACATTCATTAGCTAGTTCTTGTATTCTGGCACAGACAGTTAACTTCATAGTTTTTCTTTATTTTCTTCACTTATCTATTCTGTATTACTGGGAAAAAAATTCTGAGCCCATGACGGGATTCGAACCCACGACCTTCCGAACCCCGACAAACAACGACAAATTTCTGTCTACATACGGATCCCAGGAAATTGATCCCCAGGCATAGAGATGGGAGGCACGTTTGATGACCACCATGCCAACCTGACCCTCCCATATATAAAGTCAAATTAAAATGACAATAGTTTAAAAGTTACGTTTCTTACTTGCTCGATCCCTACAACTTTGTTTTTATTGTTTGGAAGAATCCTGAACTTGTGAGCATTTGTTTTTTAAGACATTATCGATCCAGAGCGGCCAGGATAAAGGCGCTGCAAGATAACCTGGAGGCGGAAAACAAGGTAAGCTTTATTATCTCTAGATTCGAAGAATAATAGACGAACTGCGTTTTAGATACTCTCGTACCAAGGAACCAGCTACGGAAACTGAATCTGAAAGGTAACCCCGGTATGGACAGATATTTTAAGCTTATCAGCATTAGAAAAGTTACAAACTTAGTCCTGTCAGCTTGGAACTGTCAACGTCTTTATCTAAATTCTTAAAATCCCTCAACGTTCTGCTGACACTTTTTGATTGTCACGCAAATGAATACCGATCTAAGTAGTGGAAACGGCGTCCTTGCGCGAATCCAACTATGTTGTGGAAATAATTTTTAGAATGTTCTAATAATTGATAAAGCAAGCTACAGAACAAGTAAAAAAATTCCTTTTTATTTCTTCTGTTTTATTGTTTGTTCATTTTATTCGGAGAGATATCCCTTGTTTACTTTGAGATTTTTGATTTCTGAAAACATAGCTTTCTACAAGTGTTCAATTTTCAATATTTAGTGTTTAAAGTTGGTAGTTAGTAAATTTTTATCATGAGATCTTTGTTCTACTTACGTTAGAAACATGTATATGAAACTTTTAACTTAAAAATGAGAAAAAAGAACTTCTAATGGGGTCTGTTCACACGAAAATAAAAAATTTCCACCATCAATCCACACCCAAACGTATATGAAGTAGAACGACTATTTAAACTACAGTTTTAAAAGAAAATTTGTGAACTATAACCGTTCAACGTATACAAAAGTATCCTTTGTTTTAAATAGAAAATTTCAACAATCAGATCTAGGTAGTTTGAAGTGAGGTAGGTTACTTAAACAGATTTAAGTTTTCGGTAAAAAGTTTAGTAGAAGGCCCATAACCGCAGCTCGTTGTCATTTAGCAAGGCTATATTTAGAATGTAATGTATGATCATTGTATAAATGTGTACATGCAACAAAGGTTATCACAATTGCTTTTCTGTTTATGCAAATGTTTCTCTTGTGAATTAAAAGATTTTTATCGCCGGGTAGCTCTCCTGTTTGGCTGCACAAGTGTTTATAGCGCAAAGTGAATCTTCTGTTGATTTGTGAACGTTTTTGTTATATGATACCTCTCGATTGTTCCAATTGGTGAAATAACTTTACTGTAATGGTTCACAGAAACAACAAGATCGAATAAAGAATTTGAAACCCTACTATAACTTCAGAGAGTGGGTAAGTTTATTAAAATGAATAACTTTGATGACGCTCTTACAAAGGCTTTGTAAGGTGCTTCCTGCTTTATTACAAGATTTGAAGACCTATCTCAAATTAAGTCAGCAAAAAAATGATGGTTTTTTAACAAACGTTACATTCATATGTTCGGGCTTTTTTTCGGTGTTTCAAGCGGACTCAATATTTTTCTCTGGAGCGATTCCACGATAAAAATATCTTGAAGGGGAAAAAAGCACCAAAAGTGGCAAATATTTTTTCACAAAGCAAAACAAAAGAAGAAAAATAAAAAAAAACACATTAATATCTACTCTTTGAATGAACACCAAGTAAAAAAGAACTGATTATTTAAGGCGGGACTTAACCTCAAAAAAATATGTATAAACTCCAGCATTTTTTTACTTACCCCTTTTAATTTTGAGCTTTAGCATCTAAGCAAAAATGCTTCATTGCAAACACTCTTCCACTCTGTGATTTTAAAATTGCCCATTACATTGTGCCTGAATATTATGTAGGGTAAATCCCCTTTGGAATAAATCCAAAACGAGGGTTGCTTTAATTTAGTGTGGCAGGGAGAAATTGAAGAAAAAAGTCTTGTTTTTTCTCAATTTTTGGTTTAAATATTTTTCTCTCAGCAAGTATTTAAAATAAATAAAAGTTCTATGCATAAAACAAAGACCTTTATACTGGCCATCTGTAAAAAATATTTTAAGTCATTCTGTTTAGTTATTTTGCTCATTTTTTTCTCAAGGAGAGGGTGCTTTTAAGCAGTTTCTTGAAGCTGGCTCTGTTACCATGGTAACAAGAGACTCAAACATGCAGTTGCTGGTCATGTTCAGTAGTCATCTGTTGAAACTTAGTATAAATTCATTGAAAAGTTTGTATTTGAAGAAAAAGCTCTTTTAGGTTAAGTCCCGCCTTAATCAACGAGCTTGTCTATCCGCAATATCGCAGTCGGATTGCACACATTACAATATAGATTAGGTTTCGAAATGGTATCTTTCGTTTTGCTATTTAAAAATGTATTTCCACTGATATTGCTTTTAAAGCGTGCCTCGTACTTTCTACATTTCAATCGTACTTGAAGGTCGTTGGGTAAGGCGCGCATTGCAATGAAGTGAACTGAGCTTGCTTATTAATTTTGTATTTAAATTTCTCGTTCATTTTATTGCCATCTCGTGCGTATATTTGTAAACAAGCTACGAACTACAAGTAACTAACCCTCATTTATATTTATCATATACATATCGAGATTTATTCGTTAAAACTCTATTTAGTAGATTTTCGTTCGTTCATTGCTCCTAGCCAATCAGAAATTGCGTATGGGTTTTTTCAGATGTTAGAAAAATGATATGTCCAATCGGATGCAGCGTATGGCTTTTTCACGTGTGACAAAAACGATACGTCCAATCAGAGGTGACTTAATTGTTTTGGTGGTTTTCAGAGACAAATCATTCCTTCTCTTTGACGACGAATTATTTTAGTTGTAGTTTTGCTGTACCAGAGTGCTCAAACAGAGTATATTGATGGAAAACAAAAACACAAAAGAGAAATGAGTCATTATGGCGATGTTAAAGTTTTAAAGGAGTTTCTTGAGTTTATAACGAGGAGAGACAAATTAATGAAAAATCTCGAAATGTATATGATAAGCATAAAACACCATGAAAATACCATGGAAAGTGCTTTGTATAGTTTTTAATCACACGTTGTTTCGTATCATAACACTCTCTCGCTCGAAGACTTGCTTGTTTGTTTTATGATACTTCGCAACTCGTGGATAAAATCCGTACGCGTAATCTCTCTGTATATAATACAAAGCAATATCTATGCTTCTGTCTTTAATATCCGGTCTCTGAAAGTTTTTCTACGCTTCAGCAATTAGGCCCATTTTAGCTATCTAGTTTCATCGATATAAATAAAGGCTATTTTTTGTAACTTTAGGATAAGGATTTTGAGAATCATTTGCACTACCAGTCCATAATAGAGAATTCTACAAAAGATTATGACGGAGTTCCAACTAGCAAAAGGGAAAAACCTGAACAGGTAAAACAATTGAATCACGTGGTGTAAAGAGGCCACCGTGATTGTCTTGCACCATTTGCACAGTCAGACACTGTTTTGGAATTGCTCAGTTGTTCGTGTTTCATTTCAAAATTTCAAGACTGAAAAATATTATCATTTTTTTATGTTGTTTGCATTTTGTTAGTTATTGATTTTGAAAGTTATGAGTTTATTGTATTTTTGTGTGAAAATAACTATACGATTAAACTGAGCTCCACTGAAACCCTTGCATAAACTTTATCTATTTGAAAAAGCACGAATAATGAAATTGATAGAAATTGTTTCACCTGCCATTAATATATACGTTGTATTTTTCATCGCACAAAAACAAGTAGGATTTTGCACGAATTGTGATATTTCCACACTTTAAGATTACACACGTGTATACCGAATAGGTGTCTTTCGGTTGGTTCTTTTGAATTCCTGATTGGCATTCGTACAAATCTCTTGCAATACTCCTGTATCAGCACGGCCGTGTAATACTTTTATTTAAAACGTTTTAGTAACATAACTACTATTAGGAAATTTGGGTTGGTTCTGCGCATTGAAGAAAAATTATAGTTTATGTTACCATTTACACAGGTAATATATAAAAATGTTTTGTATCTTTTAAAATAGAAAAGTATTGAAATGTTTGATTTTTTGTAGGAAGAGGACGAAAGCGACGATCTTAAGTTACCCCCCATAAAAGATGCATCAACGAAAGAAGAGGAGAATAAAGAAGAAATATACACTGAGGAAGCGATTATAAACGATGCCAATGCCATTCGATCTGCTATTGAAGGTGGGATTTCCTAAAGAATACTCGCACTTACTGTTAGTTTAGAGTTTCTCATTATGCAGAGAGACCCAAACGTTTAGCAAAGCTAGCATTATAAACCCTGTTTCGTGTGACAGATCAATTTCCTTATCGTTAATTATAAGAAAAGCTT
>JAOBRB020017170.1:0-16081 GCA_027575285.2 Zoanthus pulchellus | reverse complement strand
CGTGTTTTAGACTGTGACAAAACACTCCGGCCATTTGAGAACACTCGAGAAATGTAGAAAACACTCGCCTGCGGCTCATGTTTTTTACATTTCCCTCGTGTTCTCAAATAGCCGTCGTGTTTTGTCACAGTATAAAACACGGCTTAGGCTTCTTTATTAGTTAAATAATGAACGAGCGAATCATATTAATGAATGAACCAGAACAGAAGACCGTGAGGCCAAAGTTGCCTGTTTTATAGTAGCTGTGTCATTACAGCATGGCATTGGCATGCACGTGCAAAACAGTTAAAGAGACGAAAGTGATTAAACTGAACAAAACGAAAAAAAAACAAGTGAATGACTGAACAGAACCCTGAAGAGAGTGAATGAACAGAACAAAGAAATTATTAATGAAGGACGGCATAAAGTAATAATAATAATGATGATAATAATAATAATAATAATAATGAAAAGTTTAATTTTTTAGAGTACTTTTACAAACAATTGTAAATCTCAATCATAAAAGGTAATTAACAACATCATAATCATAATCATAATAATAAACATATGCAAGCTCTCCCCTCAGGGCTTTTTAGAACCTGTTTACAACCATATATAGTTAATGCCAGACAGCTGAGGGTCTTCGAAAATCTGCTTAAGCGGCTTACATGTTAAGGCGCGACTTGACAGCCAATAAGAAGTGCCCACAAGACAACAACAACGGGATCACAACTCTACTCTTTGCAAGAAGTGTGTGGGTTTTTTCAAGGCCTCGAAAAAGTGTCAAGAGACTGGACATACGCGGTATAACGCGCTTATCCGAGAAGACGCGAAAGTTTAAGCATTTGCAAATTTTAGAGCAAAGACAGCACTTTCTTTTCAGCTATTTTAAGACCCTGAGAGGTGGTCCGGCCGGGAATCGTACCCGCAAGCCTCAAGCACAGCAAACTGGCGCCTTATAGACTGGGCTAACCAGGCGGCGGTTAAAGCGGCGGTTGTTTGATGTGATTAACTTAATGTACAGGGTAGAAAAGGGTTATTTTTGATAAACAAAATTTGATTGTTTTGATTGACCAACAAACGTGGAATGGATATCTAATTTTTCGAGAGACGTGATTTTCTATTGTATCATTCGTGAAACGAAAAAAAACAATTTTTGGCATTTTTATTTATTGAAAAACGTGATTCATACCCCCCCCCCTCCCCCAATCCCCAACCTAACTAACTTGACTATAGACCGGGTCCAGATGTTCAAAAGCAGGTTAGCACTAACCCAGGGTTAAATGCTTAACCCACGATCTTGTTTCCAATCTTACAAGGAGAGATTTTAGCGGCAGTTTTGGGATGAAGACTTTTCCTAGAAAACTCCAAACAGTCTTCATAAATAACCGTTTACCTTTTCTTAAGGAAGAAATTCCTGTTTGAATTTTTGCTTAACCCAGGGTTAAACTTAGCCAGTTTTTGAACAACTGGACCCAGTAGTATAAATGTCGTGATCCGTTGATTACACAGTATTAGCATATTAATTAGTCAAGTCTGACAATTACTTAAAGCCGCAAATAAATGAAGCCGCGTGTACTGTCAATCGGCCCATATTTAAAAAAATAACAGGTGCGATGCCGCTTTGAAAGTTTATAATCTTGTGGTGTTAGTTATCCTTCGACACAGCAAGTGGATAAGACAGCGCGTTCATCTCAGAACAATACCCTTAACCTTGCAAAGAAAACAACCCCACAATGATATAAATTGTTGTGGTTCTTTTCGGTTTTATCTATTTGAATTACTTTATGAATCATTTAATTTTTCAAATCAGTTAGTCTGTTTCAGGGCTGTTTTCCAAGATCGTTCCAAAATGGCGACAGCCTGTAACTATTTACATTTCGCACGGCCTATCTTGACCGATTGTTATCACCGAGTTGATACCGCTAACTTTTAAGTAAAAGTAAACAGTGCGATACCAATGTCAATTTTTTCAAGCCAGCTCAACTTAATTAATGTTAACAGTTGTTTTTAGCCTATTACGCGAATAATCTTTTTAAAATGTCGCTTTTATTTTAACTTAAAGTGTTTTTAGCTATCATATACTGATTAATTTGTAGCGTAAATGTTCAGTTGAAACAACAAACAACTGGTTCGCATATGCATTCACTTAATTCTGACTCTCGCAAAGATTAGTACGCTATGATGCTGAAGTTTTGCCTTAGACATCCGTATTCCGCACATACAACACTGATAAATTTACTCGCAAGAGCATTGTTTTTAAAACATGAAGCTAAAGGTAGTCGGATTTTAAGAATATTTTAAGAATGTGTTTAAGCTTAGATTTTGTTAAGAATATAACTTTTCATGTTTGAAAGAAAAAACACATTACTTATTACATGTATTGATATTGCGCTGTGACCACAAATATCAAAGCCATTTTCAGATCTATTACTTTTGGAGCTCTTCCATATCACAGTAATTTTAAAAACTAGAGTTCGAAGTCTGCACCAATGTTTCCGAAACTTCGAATATTAATACGAAAATTTTAAGCCTATTAAGCCTGCAGGTTTGAGAAACAATTTTCTAATACAAAAAGAGTTCACGTGATATTAAAGTAGAGCTCTCCGCCATTCTTCGCCCTTGGTTTTGCTCTTAGTGAGTTCTTAAATTTCGGCCAATTTTTTGCCTGAGTTTCTTACAAAACAGGCTGTAATAAAAACAGTTTTTGCAACATTTTATAAAATAAAATAAAAATATAAATGTACTTTGTATTTAGGGACATTATATGTATTGCGTCTACTTATATATCTTAGTCGGAAAATTCAAAAATTTTATGTCGGTCGCATAAAAAAAAATGTCAAACAACGTTACTGAGAGTAGCCTTTTCAATGTACAACAAGTTTTCTCTTTTGATGTAAAAAATCATGTCAGTTTTCATACATGAACGTTTGATAGATGCAATCGTACTGTCACGACATATCACAAATGGTCATTCCCAAGAGCTAGCTAAGCCTGAAGCTTAATCCTTTTACGAGCTTAGTTGCCCGGCATGAGGCCAGACCATTAGAAACGATTTCAAGTTTTTAGAACCTTTCGTCTCTGCTTTGATATTGTAGCACGAATGAGAGGTTAATTGTAAATAAGACCAAAACTAATTGTTTATTTTCATTAAACCATAGGTTTAGGTTCCCAAGATCATACTTTGTTTCCGATCCATTCTCTTTTGCACAAAAGAGCCCATGAAATCGATAGATATTTTCTTTGCAAAATAAAATAAACCTTACCCTCGATTCAAAGGCTTGGCTTCATGTCGGTCAACACCCTCGACTTTCGAATTGTCGCAAAAATCAGTTTCTAAGAGAAAAGAAAATTATTAAGGTACAGTTAACATGCCATTTGAACATTCTAAACACAAAAACAAGCAGCTCAGTTTAAGATAATGAATGTTACATTCCAGCATATAAGATCTGTGTCTCCTAGTCACCGGCTTGCTACAACGAATAATTTTCTAGATTTTTCGAAAGAAATAAATTTCAAATGCTTGTTTTTCCAACTGTAACCGAAACTATGACTGAAAGTTTTAAATATAATTGTATCTAATATTTCATTGCTATTGCAAAATATATAGCGCTTTCAAAAAAATAATAAAAATTTTAGCTTTTTTTTAGCTATATATTGCATTCATGAAAGTCATCGAGTTTTCAAATACGAAATATGCATTTAAGCCACAAAAACTTGATCAGGGAAATAGATTGTTTTTAAGCAAAATTTCAGTGCAAAAAAGCTAATCACTTTCTTAAAATTATTTGATTGGATTTTAACACTAATAAAACAAAAGTTGATTTAATGTATGTTTTTAGTCAAAATAACCAATTTCAGATAATAAATTACATTTGTGAGAGGTACCATGACAACAAATACATGTCAACCTTCTTATTTGCCAAAATTATGAAATTTACAAAACTGAAGCTAAGTCTTTTCTCCCGATGAGCCGTTTCTGTAATGTGAAGCAGATCGAAGAATCTCAGTCCCATATCAGATTCTGGTACTTACTTGTTTACCATTTCAGGAAGGACAGAAAGCCGAGTTTGATCAGTTTTAAAAAAAGGTCGCTCAACAAGGTCTTGCATAAACTTTTCATAAGATAATTAATGCGTGAATAATTTGTGCCAGTACAAGACATGATTAAACTCAAGATCAGCTAAGCTAAATTTGCTTTATGTCATTTCTGTTAGTGTTGAGCAGATGCGAGTCAAGGCCAGTTTAGTAATAGAATCAATGTCACTTTGAAAGATGGCTTCATCTTGAGGACTCAGCATTTCACGATACATTACAGCATTATCAGCAAACAACTTTATCTTTGAATCGAGGCTATCCACTTTATCATTTATGTACATGATAAAGAGAAACGGGCCAAGCACTGTTCCTTGGGGGACACCAGATGTTACATCAGCCCAGTTTGATTTAGCACCATTCACTTGCACACGTTGGAAACGACCAAGAAGAAATGACTTGATCCAATTTAGGGTTTTATTGCGGATTCCGTTGTAGTGAAGCTTACTATACAGTAGCCTCTGATGAAGAACACGGTCAAAAGCTTTAGCAAAGTCCAGTAGCCGGAGAACATCAGTTCTTGTCCGTTTATCTAGAGCAGAAAACCAATCTTGGGAATTTGTAGTTCTGAGTAGTTAGAACGTTGTTTTCGGAGAGATACTTTGACATGGAGCTTAAAACAATGTGTTCCATAACTTTGAAGGCAATACATGTCAAGGATACAGGCCCGTAGTTTTTTTTTTGGAAGAGATTTGTCATCCTTTTTATAAAAAGTGGTTACCACTGATCTTTTCCAGTCTTCAGGAAGGCATGAGGAGTCATAACATTGTTGGATGATCTTTGCTAATATAATAGCACATTGACAAGCAAAATGCTTATGAACCCGGCATAAAGATATTTGATCAGGGCCCGAAGCCTTCGTAGGTTTAAGAAGTTTTAGTTGTTTTACAATTCTAGCTAGGGATGGCGAAGAAAACTTCATCAATGTCACTAAAGGGACTAATACCTTTACCTTGAATGGTTGATTTATCTTCAAAAGTAAACACTGACTTTACGTAAGCGTTGAGCACATTTGCTTTGCCACTGTTGGAACTAACGACATTATTTCCATCTCGCAGAGAAGGGATGCCAATTGATTCAGTTCTCTTTAATTTATTATAGTTCCAAAAGGATTTTCCATTTCCTTCTTCAAGACTACCACCAATAACATCATTTACATCGCTTTCATGGGACTCTTGGATACATTGGATACAGAGTTTCCGTAGCCAGGATATTTCGAGGGGGAAGTCTGGGCGTGGGGTCCAGGGGCCCGCCTAAGGGACCCGGTGGGGTTAAGGGGCAAAGCGATTGATCAAGTTGCCTAGACAACAAGCCTTATTAATATTCATAACTCGTGAGGCTACAGACACGTCGTATGACCAGGAAACGGCTCGAACGCTAATGATAAACAGTGCAAAAATGCCGCGCAAGTCTGTAATAAATTACAATAGGTTTGATTTTTGCTAAGGAGGTTCGCTGGCAAAAGGGGGGTTCGCCCGAGCCCCAAAAAAACCACTGGTTACGGGCCTGCTGCCAATGGAAGCACGTTTAGATCTTCTGGCGTTTATATATAATCACTAACGCTTGCGTATCATTCTTTTAACTTGTGTAGTAATATAAGGAAATTTCCTCTTCGATTTAATTTGTTTCTTTGGAACATGCTTGTAAATGGCTTGCTGTAGTTTCGATTTAAAACAGTTCCAATTTTCATCAACTGATAACTCTGGAGTATTTTGCATAAAGCAAAATTCATGTGTAATATTGTTTATTTCTTGTTCCAGCTTTTCTTTTCTGCTTTTTTGTACATGTAAATGTAGTGATTAGGTTTGTAAAAGTAGTTTATTTCGAGTGTTATAGTTATGTATCTCACACCATTTAACAATATCTAATGAGTGATCGGTGGAACTGTTAATACATTTGTAAATGTAAATGCAGTGATGGTACATTCTGCGTTATATTAAGTTAAGCCATTTCAGGGTCGATAGAGCGTCACTTGCAGAGGAGTGCAAAGGTCTATTTAATACTAATTTCGCAGCTTTATTTAGCAGCACTTGTAATTCATTCATTAAAACTACATTGTCTTTATCTCCCCAAAGTACATCAGCAAAATCAAAAATGGGTAAATAAAACTTAACTATTGTAAAATAGCAGGCGAGCAGGATTAGGTAAAAGATGCTTGATTCTGCGTAAGAGACCAGGATTCTTGTTTATCTTACATGAAATGTATTCATTGTGATTGGCCCATGTAAAATGTGTAGATAACATTATACCTACAGTATGTATTTAAAGCCAGATACGGTATTAATATCAGTATCATAGATTGACAGCGAAACCGAAGAAATATCGCCTAGCTTCCTGTTAATGTCTATCAACATATTGAAAATGCGTCACACTAACCGATATAGTTGGCATTATTTACGCAATTTAAAGTGCAAATGAACCTTACTTTGATATTAGTTTTCAAATTCTTCATATCTTTGAAGACAACAGAAAGAAAAAATGTTTTTGGATTGGTTAAATTCCTGATATATATTTACAGCTTAGGTATACAGCCGTCCAATGGAAGTTCTTCGGTGTCAGATTTTGAAGGACATTGTTTGGACTTTCACGACGAGTTCGAACAGTCCGCTACCAGTGAAAAATAAGACATTTGGTAATAAGAAAATGAGAATTGGTCATTCAAAGCAAACTTCTGAAGATTAAAAGTGAGAGTCTCTCAAAATTGTTCAATGAAAAGTGTTGGTTCAAGTTGACAGAACTAACAGAACACAGATGGTACTGAAAGGGATAAATAACAATAGAGTTATTCAAACTTCGTGTCAGAGGAGGGACGCGTGGGGATGATGAACAACTCTACTAGCTAGTTTAAACCAAATCTTGACATTTCTGAACAACATAATACATAACGGAATTAAGTTAAGGTAAACATCAAGTGTAGATAGCACAAATGTGCTATAGTAGCTAACTGGAAGCCATGATATAGGGCACTATAGCTAGGGCCATGTTGGTAGTGGGCTTTACCATTAAACCTACCATAGAAAATAGTGAGAGGAGGAAACAGCTGTCCATGGCTGCTAGTAATCAGGCTCATTATTTTTATGGTAGATTTAGGGGTAACGCCCACTACCTACGTGGCCATAGTGCCCTATGTCGTGGATTAAAGTTAGCTACTAGCACATTTGTGCTATCCACACTTGATGTTTATCTTCATAGCCACATCCCACAAGCATTACGCTCTTACCACAACATATGTTCTTGCTGGGAACCTAAGCCTGTTTGCTAGCTATCTCACACTGATGAGGCCTAAAAAGGCTGAAACAACTGTCCATGGCTGCTAGTAATCAGGTTCATTATTATTTATGGTAGATTTAGGGGTAAAGCCCACTACCAACGTGGCCACAGTGCCCTTTGTCGTGGCTTCAAGTTAGATACTAGCACATTTGTGCTATCTACACTTGATGTTTATCTTCATAGCCACATCCGACAAGCATTACCCTTTTACCACAACATATGTTCTTTCTGGGAACCTAAGCCTGTTTGCTAGCTATGATATGCTGATGAGGCCTAAAAAGGCCGAAACAGCTGTCCATGGCTGCTAGCAATCAGGCTCACAATTTTTTTATGGTAGATTTAGGGGTAAAGCCCACTACCTACGCAACCATAGTGCTCTATATCGTGGATTCAAGTTAGCTACTAGCACATCTGTGCTATCTACACTTGATGTTTATCTTCATAGCCACATCCCACAAGCATTACGCTTTCACCACAACATAAGTTAAGGTAGTTTTGGCCGCATAACCTCGCGCGGACGTGGTTAGCGCTAGCGCAGTTAGTAAGAACTTTGCTTTTCAGCCACAGGGTCCCCAGTTGTATCCCGGCACTTTGCCGAGATTCGAATACTTGTGTGATCTTCTTTTCCACCTAAGCCAACTCAGCTTTCCATCCTTCTGGGGTAGGTAAATGTGTATCAGCGTCAGCTGAGAGCTAACCTGCGATGGATTAGTGTCCCGTCCAGGAAGAATTAATGACTCTTATCCGCTTAACAATACAGAATCCGCAGATAAACGCCGGCCCCACGGGCCACTAGGCTCGTAAAAGGATTTAGCTTGGCCGTTTGATCTTGAACTGTAAATGACCCATTCACTTCTCAAATTTGAAGATCTCGTGTCGTTTATAAGTTTGGTAATGGGGGCTTTAACGCCTGCTACATAGGTGAAACATTTCGTCACCTTTCGACACGCGGTCGTGAACATCTTTAAACAACTATACCGTTTTTCTGCTCTGATGACGGCTATTGCAAATGCCGAAACATGTTAGTTTTAAAACATAGAAGTATCATTATTTGCATCAAATTTATTTGTACGATATTCGTGTATAAGAAGCTCCACTCACCATTTGGCACCGGTGATCATTCACCGCCAACAATAAAAATCCTAGTTCGTATCGTCACAAGATTAACGTCAAACGTTTAAAGTGTTCCTAAAAGACGAATGATAATTCGATTTAGTACAACATAGAGTGCACTTGAAACATGAATTACAAACACATTTTTAACGGTTAAACTCAAAATAGTTTTATTTCATTTTATTTAATGATAATAATAATAATAATAATAATAATAATAATAATAATAATAATAATAATAATAATAATAATAATAATAATAATGTAATACAGCAAATTGCAGAGCAGGTTAATCATTGCCTTCAACAACGATGTGTCCCAAGCTACATGACATTCGGTAGAACAGTACTGATTGTGAAGGACAAAGATAGTGGACCAGTTGCGACCAACTTTAGACCCATTACCTGCCTCCCCTTAATGTAAAAGCTTTTTACCGGTATATTGGAAGAAACGCTGTATCAGCATCTGGAGGGACGGGAGTTGTTACCTAAAGAGCAAAAGGGTACGAAGGATCAGATATTGATAGACAAAATGATCATAAAAAAAAATGCAAAAGAAGGTTGATAGGCCTAGGGATGGCTTGGATAGATTTCAGAAAAGCCTTAAATATTGTCCCCCACTCCTGGATTATAAAGAGTATGTCAATGTTTGGAGTTGCAGACAACATCATCAGTTGTGCTCTCAAAAAGCATGGAATATCGGAGAACAGAATTGTCATCCGGAAGAGAAACAATAGGTGAAGCTAACATCAAACGTGGAATTTTTCAAGGAGATAGCCTATCGCCATTACTCTTCGTTATGTCATTAATCCCTTTGTCACTTGTATTGAGAAAAGTGAAAGGTGGATACAACCTTGGCAGCGGGAATGGAACAGTCAACCGTCTCTTGTATATGGATGACTTGAAGGTATACGGAAAAAATGAAAATCAGGTAGACACGCTTGTTCAGTCAGTGAGGGTAGTCAGTATTGACAGGGGCATGGAATTCGGAATATCTAAGTGTGTAATGCTGGTGATGAAAAAAATGAAGGAAGTAGTTAGCTGTGAAGGAATCACTCTACCAAATAACAAACGAATAAGAGCTTTGAGTGATGATGATAAGGCTTATAAGTACCTTGGAGTACTGGAGGTGGATGATATCAGGCATTCAGAGATGAAGGACGGGATAAAGAAGGAGTATTACAGGCGGCTGACGAAGATCATCAAGTCTAAATTGAACGCTGGAAATGTTACAAAAGAGATTAACTCCAGGGCGGTGTCTCTTGTGAGATATGGAGCTGGAATAATAGACTGGACGAAAGATGAACTTCGCCAAATAGACAGGAAAACGCGGAAACTGCTAACGATATACCGCGCATTACACCCGCAAGCAGATGTGGATAGACTGTACATGGCAAGAGCTAACGGTGGAAAAGGACTAATTGGGGTGGAAGACTGCGTAGCACTAGAGGTCATCTCGAGCGGTAGGGATATCTCGCCTCAAGTCCGCAACAACAAGACAGGGAAAACAGGCAAATCTGCGCGCTCTGATTGGTTCATCAAACACCGAATATCCCGAGGTATTCACCTTGGTTGCTCAACCATGAAAAAATAATGGCTCTTTGATTGCTGGCGCGTGAGATAAGTTTTTAAACATGTTTTAGCCAGATTTTAACAAAGATTTATTTTTTCATACTAAAACAATGTTATCCCCTAAGACTCGGCGCCTGGTGATAGATATTTACCTCGCCACTTTGCAGATCGGTAAGTAACTTCTCGCTGATTATAAAGCGAAGTCAAAACGAAAGGAAGCGCGTGTTCAAAAAATAAAATATTTACACTGTATAGCTTCTTTGAGATTTGTACGACCTGTGTCCCGCCAAAGCAAGGGAAAGAACCCACTGCGCATGACTGTGAAAATGGCTTAGATGACCTTTAACACTTAATAACTGAGACACGACTGAGGGGAAAATATATAGAGGATATTACACGGTGGCGCGAACATATGAAGTTTATTTACGGTAAAACACTCCTATCTATGTAATATATACTGTCTTGTAGTCCCGAGAGCGCCGATTTTGTCCGAAGCTGATTGGCTGTCGAGAGACCACAAAACATGCTGAGTTTCCCGAGGTTAAGGTCAATTTATATGCGTTTTTTTATTTACCAATCAGGCATAGCCAGACAGGTTTTTTCTGGTAAGCCCGGATAAACAGGTAAAAACAACTATCTCCTCAGGGTTGGCGAGTAGCGCTATATATATATGTATCTCAATATCTCAACGCGTCTCTGTTCATATCAACTACTATTGGCCACTACAAAAAATACCATAATACTTTTTGCTTGTATACCCAAAATTTTGCATAAGCATTGTTTCCAGTTTCTCTTGGGACTGACAATGATCCCAAGTGGAACTGGAAACAATGCTTATGCAAATTTTTGGGTAGACAAGCAAAAAGTATTATGGTATTTTTAATAGTGGCCAATTCACTTCCCCTTTGAAGAAATTGGGAATAATTATTTTATACAATAATACCAATAATAATACTTCTCAAAATCATAATAATAAGGGTAATATTAATAATATAATTACTATTATTATTACTATATACTATTATTATTATTATTGTCATTCCTAATATTATCATTATTTAACAAAAAATTGTTTTCATTTCTGATTCAGCAAATTATGAAGACTTCCCCCACCCAACACACACACACACACACACACTTCGAAACAAATTGATCACAAAGAGAGATATATAGGAAAAGAGGAGGCCTGAAGCATAGCACTTTTTCAAAAACATGATTGACTATCTTAAAATCCTTAAGGAAAAGAGAGCTCAATTCTCTTTTAAGTCTTGCCACAAGAGCTTAAAATATTACTTCGTTTAAGCGTTTGAAACAAACAATATGCGTTCCTCTAAATACTCACTTCATTTTATATTTACAGAGTAATAAAATGTAAAACAAACTACAGTCCTTTTTCGAAAAAGACGGCCTCGCTGCATAGGTTGTTTTCAAAGTGAAAAGTCTTACTGGGCCTTCAAGCAGGTGGCCTTATCTTTTTAGAAGGCAAAACTCAGGCGCACAAGTTAACCACAAGTTTTAATGAGAGTAATTAGCCGCAATCTTAAAATAGATGAAAGATACAAAGGAAGAGAAAAGAGCGAGACGAAACATTGATCTCTCCCTCAACTATACCTGACAGCATTTGATCGCCAATATTAAAAAAGGCATCGAACAAAATCAAAATTTGAATATCAATACTGAATTATTAAATACTCCCTTGAAGACATAAACAATTCTATATTTAAAAGTGCATGCACCATGAAAAAGTTAAATCCTAACGAATTTCATTTTAAATACCACACTCAGCCCTGTACTTTTTTTAAAAAATAAAGCTTTATTAGGCCAGAACGTTGAGATTTTAGAGCCAATATTAAATTTATATACATCCTCTCGAAAAAGCTATGGTCGTCCTCAGTTAGTTTAAAGGACGAATTAGATGAATCATAGGCCCAAAGTTCCAGCTAATAAAGAACTGAATTTGAGGACTAAAATATATACATCGGTACAACGTGGAATAATAAAACACTATGTTGTTAAAGATTTGGCATTGTAACTAAACATTCTTGTATTTGGGTACATCTATGAAGTACATAAATATAGACCGTATACAATGACGATTCAGTCCGCTATCATAGTCTTTTGGTTTAAAATTAATGAGAGAAGGGCACCGAAGTTGTGAGAATACAGGTATGCTATCGCAAATATTAAATTCTACTCCATTATCTCGATAAACTCACCTTCGAAGTTTAACAGCTTCCTGTGGTCTGTTCATGAACACATCGGTTGAATAGATGCCCTTTTCAAACATACAATTGAAGTAATGTGTTCTTTCCAAAATGACTGCATTCAAATGTAATTCCTTGTTTCAGTTCAAGCAATAACAAAATGGTTTGAAAGCTGGCTGAATTTTGCCACTCGTGTTGAAATGAATTTGCCACACAAAAACCGGACAAATTTCGAAGTCGGCAATCGACTTCCTGTCTTTTACCATAAAAAATCACCTACGTGGCAACAAGCTGGTTTTTCTTGGTACAATTCCAGCGCACTTCTGATCTAATTGATCGCGCTTTTTACAAACATTTTTAACTCTACGCTTCAGAAATTTTCTCCTTTTGTGCATGTACCTCAGGTGCAAAATTTGAAATGCAAATTCTCCAAAACGATCAAGATTTCCATACTTATTGTTTGGCTTGAAATTATTATCATGAACAATACTAATAAATAAAATGCCCAATAAAAAAGAATGTATGGGCTTTTTATACCTTTTTGGTAAACCTATAGAAAAGGAAGAATTTGTAATCCTTAGCAATATTTTCAACGTTTCCTTGTCGTGTCTCAAAAAGCTCTAACGATTCTTTGGAAATTATTGCTAAAAATATTAACAAATTTCTGGGCAAGATGTTGCCGCATTTTTAAGATTTATATAACAGTTGTTTTTTTTCAAGAAAAATCATTTTTATACTCAGTAAATAATTGGAAAGGTTCCCTTTTTAAATAGGTTAGTGAGGTTCACTTTCTTAAAAAGTTAAATAATAAGTTTTCAAACATTTAAGTTAGAACGGGGAAACGCATGGACATTAAAATATATTTTGGTTTTAAAGGCAAAACTCTTCACACACATGCAAGAGATATTGATAATTATGTCGCTACCTGTTACACAGTCTTGTTCTTTTTTCTCAATGTGACATCCATTTTTATTTTATTTTATAATTTTTTCATTGAAATTCAAACACACGGTCTTTTTGTAGATATCGGTATAACAGCAGATGGTTTCCTCTTTTTGACAAAATTACCATTTGTTTAAATTTTATGCCTTCTTCTTAGAAGCAGTTGAATGTGTGACAACAAAGCCTGCTTGTCATATACCACATTGAAATTATAATAATAGACAGCTCAGTGTTCACCCGTGCATATGACTGACGGCTACAGATACTTCCTTATCTTCAAAAGCTATAGAAAAGGACGGGAAATGCAGCTGAACTATTGTTACTTCGTAGTTCAAAAAAACGAAAAAGTTTTTAATAGAATCTCTTACCGTCAATACTATTTCGAACTTTCTTTATGAAACATTTACTATATAGTCTACATGACGATGTCATATTTTGATACCACTTCTTCTCAAAAGTATATTCATTTTAGCGTGAAAGACCCTGTACCAAGTGGGCCGTACGTTCGCGAGTTGTTTATAAATATTCTTGTGCAGGTTGTACAGCCTGATACGTCGGAGAAACGTGCCGGCATTTTTCAATCCGCGTTCGTGAACACTTAACTACGGACAGGACCTCGAACGTTTTTAGGTACCTGGAGAGCTCTCCGCAATATCGCTCCCTATGTTCTGTTGACTGTTTTAAAATTTTAGATTATGCCTCAACAGAGTTTCAACTCAAGATCAAAGAAGCCATCCACATTACATTTGAAAACCTCTCTCAATGCTCAAGTTAAACATGTAAATTTAAAACTATCTATATAATTTCTTTACTTGTATTTACCTCCATCTCTATTATCAAAGTAATTTTTCATTACATTTCAGTACTTATATTAAGCGATTTTCATTTCTTTTGTAAGATAACACTATTGTTGGTATAATTTATTTGTTTTTCATTTCATTTGTAACACTGAAGGTGACACTAGAGGTGTCGAAACATGATCGTCAAACTTAGAAGTGTTGTGTTTTTACTTAGATCAATTATATATTCATGATCATTTTCAAAATAGAAAAAAACAATTCTTGGCTCAGAAATTGCGCTAAAATCACACATTAAAGTTTCAATAAAGAAAGACTCGCATAAAATATTTCACTCAAAACTCAAATAAGTTTAGAATTCATTTGAAAACTATGTATCAAATAATTATGTTCTCACTTGATCAATGTTTATTCTTCAGCATTCCTTATCAAAAAACCTACTAAAGGTCTAACACGCGTTCTGATTGGTTGAGCTACTACTAGACTATTTGTTATAGCCCACTAGTAGCGAAAACAATTGCTTTAACTAGCGAAAAAATGTTTTGTTTCGATATTTTTTTGACCAACTAGTTGGATTTTACTAAAACAATTATTCCTCTCGCCCTTATGGTCTCTCTTGCTGTTGACTAAGAGCCCATTCGGGCTCGAGGAATAATTGTTAAATGTACTAGTCTACCGCCGCCTGGTTAGCCGAGTTGGTAAGAAGCCAGTCTATTGTGCGGGAGGTCTCGATTTCGATTCCCAGCCGGACCAAAACTCAGGGTCTTAAAATAATTGAGGAGAAAGTGCTGTCTTTGCTCCAACATCTGCAAACGGTTAGACTTTCGTGTCTTCTCGATAAGGACGTTAAACCGTAGGCCCAGGAGTAAGGTTCTTGTAAGGGACCTCGAGTCCTATTATCTCTACTCCTTGGAACCTCACCAAGTTCCTAAATGTTTATAAGTGTTTAGCAAGTGTTTACCAAACAGGTATTGAATTGCTGCCTTGTATATTGATAATCACGTTCAAATCTTTCCTAAGGCGACCGAATACTTTGCTAAATTGTGGATTAAAAATTTTCAAATAAAGAATTATCCAGCAGAGTTTGCATATAATTGCAAAACTTTAGTCATTTAAGAGAAAAATGAATATTACTAAATATAACTAGGAGAGCGCAAGCCTCCGCCAAGCATATTGTGATCCCCACGCAACATTACATTCCTTGTAAATACAGGAATTCAAGAAAAAAAATTTCTAACTCTGGAATTTGCACCTGCAGCACGAGTCTTGCTACAAGTGTAAATTACAATTGTAGCCATACAATTGTAAATGACGCTGATAAGCTTGAATGCTTGTGAGCTGAAAAATTCAAAGTAATTCAGAATCCAGGATTTTTTCCCGATCACCCTTAAAATTTAATTACTTCTTCCCTGTTCCATTTCTAACAACATCTGAAAATTTCATCAAAATCCGTCTAACGTTTTAAGTTATGTTGCTAGAAAACAAACAGACAAACAAACAAACAAACAAACCAACAAACAAACAAACAAACAAACAAACAAACATACCAACCAACAAACAAACAAACAAACAAACAAACATACCAACCAACCAACCAACAAACAAACAGACAAACAAACAAACAAACAAACCAACAAACAAACAAACCAACCAACCAACCAACAAACAAACAAACAAACATACCAACCAACCAACCAACCAACCAACAAACAAACAAACAAACCAACAAACAAACAAACAAACAAACAAACCCCGACAAAGACATAACAACACAAAATGCTAACCGAAACTACAGAGAAAACTTGTAAATTTACCAAGCTGGAACTCCACGAGGGTAAATAATAGAAAGATCATCCGGGAGCTTTGCTATTTTACCACGCACTATGGAATCGTGGTTAGTGGACTGACCGAATAACCTATGAACAGCCATTATTTGACAAAATGAGGCATTGTGGTAAGAAATGGTCATCGAAATGATACATTCTGGGACAAAATTAGAGCTCTCTTCCCGATTTGATTTTCGCTGGCAACGTAGCCGGACAATGTTATATAGATGGTAACTGTAGGGGTTCCCAGGGCGATATTTTTTTCTATTGGTAAGTTGAACACC
>JAOBRB020016950.1:0-16087 GCA_027575285.2 Zoanthus pulchellus | reverse complement strand
CGGTACATGTATTATTTATATTGTCTAAAATCAGTAAAGATATTTTAAGAACATGTTTAAGAACATTTGAGGCTGATGTACCGAAAATATTTATGAACGTTCAGCTTCACTCAAAAAATTCGACGTTCTTTACTTCTTATATAAAAAAGAATGTAACATTAAATTTCCGCTTTTAAAATAATTGTGGTGTCGAAGATGTTCAAAGGTAACAAATCTGTATATAGCTTTCCCATTTGGGATTAAAATGCAATTGCAATATATTTAATCAGCAATCTTTTTTGTTTTCAAACATGCAAAATTGCATTTTTAACGAAATCTTAGCCGGCAGCATTATTCTTAAAATGTTCTTACAACTTTTTAATTTCAACCTCAGCATTGTTGCTGACTAAACAGCATTAATCATTTATTTTTAACAAGTACTTGTATCGTTTACCTGTAAATAACTTTCACTATTTTTGTAATTAGTTTTTCTTGTCTTCTAACAGAAGAACCATACTGAATGAAAATCGACGTCACAGGGTGATTCGCCAACTCAAGTTAATTCCATGATGCAGCAAGTGCAACTGGATAACGTGACAACAGAACCTCCAATCGCTGCTTACATAACAACAAATGTCACGCAATTATTTGAACCCGGTCCAGACTGGAGCAAAGCCATAGGAATATGGGGACTTTATTGGCAAATTCACACGTTTGTGTCCGCCGCCTTTTTTGTGATGATAGCATTGGACGTGGTCCGCGGTATTACGTTGTTGGTTTGTGGGAAGAACACGTCAAAACGCAAACTCCAGATGTTGTTAAACATGGTCATGATCGTATTTTGTTTTTCGCGCGCTTTTATTTTGTTTGCGGATCCTTACCTTCAAGGGAGTATTGACCTGGAACGAAAAGTTACACGGTTACTGTGGTACGTGGGCGAAGCAGGATTAGTTACCGCACCCTGTCTGCTGATAATAGTCGTCTCAAATGGCTTCACACCCAAGAAAGTTATGAACTATTTGAGTTTCGCAATCATCATTACTCATTACTTTGTCGTGATTGCTTGCGTTGTCTCTGCAGACAAATACAAGGAGAAACAAGCCATTGTAATCTTTCGGCAAGCTTTCTTTCTCATTTGGGGTCTTTTTGTTGCAATCAATCTTTTTCGCTTAGCTAAAATGCTTTCCGCAAAATTTAAAGAAATTAGACTAAAGCGAGGAAGAATGCTAGTTTCGTTGCTATACACGTGCGGAATAATTGACGTAATAATGTTGGTTATCTATGGATATATCGCGGTGACAGATCTGCTAGATTTTAAATATCCTTACACCAAGTACATGAACCCGTGGACCTGGTTTGCAAAACAGAGCGCGCTTCGGTTAATCGAGATTATATCTTGCGAAATCGTAATGGCGGCTCTTGCGAGACATCGCACAACGTACGCAAGAATGCGTCGTGCGCGCCGTAAAGAAGGGATGTCAATGTTCGGATACTATCATTCTCCATCTATATCAGTTGATGATGTTTTCTACAGCGTATCAAGCAGCTCGTCTCAAAATGTCCCAACAAAAGAACAAGCAAATCAGAGTCAACTTTACAACATTATAGATTTTGAAACTTATAAATTCTTGATGAGTAGTCATAATCAAAGTTACAGAAACGAGAACTTTGGATTTGGTGTTTACGCGTTGGACGAACAGACCCAAGTTGATGTCGATGGAAATAACAGCTATGTCTATTACACACAGGAATGCAGTGGCGCTGATGCTGAAAAACCCCAGGAAGTCGGGCATCAAAATAATACTATCGAAACAACTATTAGTAATGAAGTGACTGATACTGTTGTTGAGAAAAACCAGAAAGACTCAGATACTTGCCAAGTGGAAAATAGTTGTGCTATTAAAACCGAAACAGAAAAAGAGGTTGCCCCGTCCGAAACGCAGGCTACAGAAGTCGACCTTGTCGGAAACGACACGAACAAGAATTATAAAAATCAAACGGATCTTGATGCGGAAAAAGAATTAAACTGATTTAACTCAAAAACATGAATTTTTTTTTTGCTTTTCTAACAAGACAATGTGTCGGTGTGAAACTCGAAATACTACAATTAGCTTACAAAATTAAAAATATTGCAAACAGTAATAATTAAAAAATTTTGCAATTGTATGATGCATGCGTGCCAATTTTATGTTTTTTTCGATATTTTAAAACTAATTAATTTAAAATTCCATTCTGTACGGATAACTGTAACTATCAAGAATTTTAAATTGCGGCATGTGGGAAAAAATGATTGCCTAGATGCGACAATTGTGTATTTAAGCTTGTAAATAAAAAAATTTCATTTAGACTTAGCTACGATAACGAAAACTATAACCAAATTACATTATAATGGCTAGGAAAATTTGAAAAGTTCGAGGTGGAGTTGCTGCGAGCGACACTAATTGTAACGTGCTAAATTTGGTCAGTAGGTTTCACAATTTGCATTGTGGTGTCGTACATTCTCTTCGGTACATGTAGAGCTACAACATACGGATTTCCGATATTTTTAAAGCTCTGCATGTGCGGCACCACAATGCAAAATTGGGAAGGCAAAGGACTTTTATGACGTCAGAGACTCATTAGAACCTAGTCTCCGCATTGCTCGTCCAAGAATTAGAATTTGCAACTTTTAGCGCTTATAAGAAAATAAATAAAAGTCAGATTTCAAAAAAATTTTCAGAAATTGAACCTGAAATGCAACCTACTTTTGAACTAGCGAAAAAAAATTTCCTTCATATATGCACTTTAGAGGTCCTGTTAACCCTTTCAATCCCAGATTTATTTCTAATTTCTCCCAACTTGTTCCGATACACTCTATTGAACAAGTTTAAGAGAATTTTACTGTTAATCTTCTGTAGTTTTCTTTGTTTGATCAACTCTCAGTTTCTTATTGCCAAATGTTTTATTTTGCATGTGTTATGTTAGGAGAAGTTGGGTGTTGATAACCGACTGGGACTTAAAGGGTTAAACTGTGCAATTTTTTAAGCATCATGTGTTATTTTCCTGAGAAAATAAATGTACTGTTTATCTTTACCATTTTTTAAACAACCTGTAATTTTTTTCATTTTGCCGGGGTAGGCTGGGGAGAATATTTTTGCACGGAATTACTTAACCCTTTCAGTCCCAATCGGTTATCAGTACCCAACTTCTCCTTACATAACATATACAAAATCAAACACTTAGTAACAAGAAAATGAGAATTGATCAAACAAAGCAAACTAATGAAGTATTAATTTGTCTCATAGTTCACCCGTTTATACTGGACAGATTATGCAAGTCGCGATAAACTGGCGCGAGGAAAAGGAATGGGTACAAGTCAAATCTATATAAACTCAAATAGACAAAAGGCAGCTTTGAAATACCATCGAAATATCTTCGAACACTTCATTATTTGCCGATTTCTTTAAAGCAAGTGAGTCCAATCAAATAGCAAAGTGGTTCTTCTCGTCAGCCAAGTCAAGAGCTAAAAAAAAGCTAAATCCTTTCGAGCCTAGTGGCCCATGGAGCCGGCGCTTATCTCCGGTTTCTGTAGTGTTAAGCGGATGAGAGTTTTTGACTCCCCCGATCCCGGGAGGATGGAAAGACAAGAGCAACGTATTTCAATTCAGTTTCGGTCCACGTTGGTGCTGGTTTCCCCGCGGTTGTGACTTAAAAGGATACTCCAAAAGGAGATGATCGAGAAGGAACTGGAATCGAATTTTCCGATGAACACTTCGTGAAAGAAAGTTTAACTGCCGTTTCCGGAAATTCTCTTAATAATTTTGTATTTTTAAAAAAATTGATGACTGCAACACATGCGTGGAAACATTTTAATAACTTTCTGACTGAACCGCGACAGATTTGCTGCGTTTATACTGTTTAGGGGACGGACCATTCGAAAAGTAGCAATAATTATAAAATACCCCGCAACTATATTTTTGTATTTTGCACGAAGTATTGTATTTTTAGCGATGGACGATATTTTTAAAAATATTTAAATAAGCATCTGAAACCAAAATTAAACTATCAAGTGGCTGTTGTGTTTAGTCGAGCCTATCAATTAGTTACTTCTCAATAAATAAGGTTATACAGAGTACGGTGTGTGCATGATCGTCAGATAACATATGATATCCTAACTTTATGGCTATACAGTATATACATTATAATACAATTATCTTTCGCTGGTAATCCAATCAGTTTATCCTTCTTGTAAATGGCTGTTTTTATACTTGCGACGGATAATCCGTCCAGACGAATTATCCGTCTGCTATTCTATGTCTCCAATATAAATACGGGACGAACTACGACAAGTACTGAAAGTGCGTCTGATAGTTTGTCCCGTATTTATACTTGACGCATAAACTCACAAAACGACCAGATTAGTCAAAAAGGCGTGGATTCGAGTCAAACTCGGCAATCTTGGCGGTGGTCTTTTTTGAAAATGGCGACACTAGCACAGATCGCAAAACACTTTCTCGGAAGCAAAAAAAGTACGAAGTCTTCGTATTATCTCCGCATGCACACAAATTAAATGAAGATGTGGTCAAAAAGCGTTTCCTGGAGAAGCTATGAAACCGAAGCTGCTCAAGCCACAGCTCTGGCTGGTCTTTTCTTTTTTTTTCTAAACTTGTGAGTAAAACCACTGGATATATGTAAGGTAGAGTACAAAAGATTGCCGTGACGACGAATTATCTGTCTTGTGCCCGTATTTATACACACAAACGGATTGTAAGTCGAGACGAAGAATCAAAGGTTATACGTCTTCTCAGACGCACAACGGAGGTAGTTCGTCTGGATGTTTAATTCGTTTTCGTGCCCGTATTTATACTAAGACGAATTATGAGACGCACTAAATATATGCTTGCCCAAATTCACCCAGACGGATAATCCGTCTCCAGTATAAAAACAGCCAATGACAAATTTTTAGTGTAAGCTTCGTATTCATAAGTTTTTGTTGCTTCAATCACTTCTTCAACACTTTTTAAAAAGCAGACCGATTACAAATCTTCATGATCAGTTTCTTTATTTATATTTTCATTCCCATTTTTCCGCAAAAGCAAAGGTGCCAAACGTTTGTTCCCGAACTCGTTTGGATGATTATTCAACTCCAGTTCTCACTTGATTACCTCCTTTTGGAGTATCCTTTTAAGTCACAACCATTTCCCCGCCATCGTTGTTCTGTGGCCTTTGTTCAGGTACTTCTTTTATGCCGGAACACATTTTGTGTCCTACTGGTAAAGGACCGCTGGCTTTGTGTAACGAGGTGTTGATTCCGGCATCTAAGTTTGTCTGTCGCTGAATTTATACACACAGACGGATTATCCGTCCTAACGGATTATTCACCTTAGTTCGTCTGCCATGCCGAACTAAACAGATAGTTCGTCTTGTCGGATAATCCGTCTGTTGCCCATATTTATACACGGACTGATCATCAGACGAACAAGATCATCCGTCTCTAGTATAAATTGGGCCATTCATGTAATTCAAACAATCGCATCGATCTCCTGGATAGAACATTCAAATCTTTCTTACAGATCAGGCCCCAGTTGTTCAAAGGCTGGCTAAGTTTAACCCTGGGTTAAGCAAAAATTCAAACACGAATTTCTTCTTTAAGAAAAGGTAAACGGTTATTTATGAATACTGTTTGGGTCTTTCTAGGAAAAGTCTTGTTAATCCCAAAATTACAGCTAAAATTTCTTCTTGTCAGATTAGAAACAAGACCGTGTTTTAAACATTTAACCCTAGGTTAGTGCTAATTGGCTTTTGAACAACTGGGCCCAGATGATCATCTTCCAAATTTAAAATGAATCTTAAAAAACTAGCCAGATGGGGTTTGAACCCCTGTTAGGAAACATATTGGATACCCAGTGAAAAATAATTAATAGAAATTTGTCAAAGCACAGCTGCCTTTAGGATTTTGCTTGCATATTTTAAAAAACCGTTTCAGACTAAATTTGAATCAACCATTCGTGCTTAAGTTAATTTTATGTGATTATTTGATGGAATTCGAAGTTAATACCCGCTTTTTTTTAAGAACGAGCAAATGTTTCAAGGGCTCATTGCATGTTCTCAAGTTTTAGGTGATTTCAGCTTCAAAGTATTCTTAATTCTGTTCTTATTTCTTGCAGCTGAAATCGAAGAAAAAACGTAGAAAACATGGTAGAAACAATCAAAGCATTGGAAAATAATGTGTCTCGCATTTTACAATAAATGTGAAACACCGTAAGACTCCACGTGTTTAGTATTTTGTTGCTAAGTTTTGTTTATGAGTTTTAAATAGTGAAGTATGCTGGTAAAACATTTTCATAGTGATTTATAGCCTCAGCCTGAGATTGTTCTTTAATTTTGGCAGATTTGAGCCTCGTTGTTCTTATAAAGTTGTTTTTATAGAAAAAGCGTGTAAATGTTGTTGTCAAATTAAGAAGGTTTTACTCGGCCATTCATTATTAACAGGGACACTAATTTTTCTTTTGTATTTAATATTTTGTATTTTGAAATCGTTAATTTCGGTGAAACGTTATTTAACGTACACGTACCTTATTTAAATTAAACTATTGTAGTTTAGGAAGGAATGGGATTTTTTACTGATGAGACAGTTATTTTAAAGGATATATATTTCTGAAAGCTGTTTCATCGAAGAACAAAGTCAGTCGTCTTAGTTTGCACATATAGAGGTAAGATATAAAAAATATTAAAAATATTAGCTTATAGCTTGTGAGTTACACATTTTGTTTTATACTATAACCAGTACATTTTGCCGATTCTCAATTTGTTCTTAGTTCTTACTTCTGTCCACTTCAGTCTCAATTTGTTTTTAATTTGTTTTTCGATCTGTGAGCGGTTTGAAATAACGAAAAACTCGAACAAGTGCGGCATTAAAAAACAGTGCTACTCGTTTATGTTATGAGGCATTCTCCACATTTATTTAAGATTTAAAACAAGAAACTTTTAATAAATACATGTATCACTTGGGACAACAGTAGATATAATAATGAAATTTATGTGAAACGGTGCTTCTGTGTTTTTACTGTGCACAATGCGAACGTAAATTACAAGATTCAATAAAGTTTCAGTTTCAACCTTACCTTGTTCTTAAATTGTTCTTAATCAGTTTCTGCTAATTTGTGTCTCGTTTTTATTAACTTGTCCTTAAAAAATATTTGTGTGTTTTTCGTTGTCGGGTTCCACATTTAGTGCAAACTCTTAGGATTAATTTTCTAATGCATGTCAATCTAGTTTTATATACCTTTTGTATGTTGCTTCAGTCTGAAGTTTTGGACTTAATATAATTCTTTATTGGTAAAGCTTGGTAGATTTTATGAATCACAAAAGTTACTTACAGAAGAATTAGTCTGAACATTGGCTTAATTCAATAAGATTTGTGGAACGTATCGCCGTTATGTTCAACCTGGATTTTCTATCGCGTTATGCGCTGTTAATTCGTTTTCTTAAAGTTTGTTATGTTGAAACACCTGTTACTCAACGCGAAGAGTTTTTCTAAAACTCAAACGTTTGGGTGTGTGTTTGTGTTGGTCCGCTTATCAATGTTTGCTTTTCTATGTTATCATTTAGTCTGATGCACGTCAAATTTTTCGACTGAGGCTGAACGTTCTTAAATATTTTCGGTGTGTCAGCCTCAAATGTTCTTAAACATATTTTTAAAATATCTTTATTGACAATATAATTTTAAAATAATACAATTTGGACAATTAAAATAGTACTGCAATTTTTTGGTAAATGAAAACCCTGTGATGTAAAATTGTTATGTTGCAATCTTTAGTCAGGAAAGCCCAAGCCAATTTTTCGATAACACTGTATGAATTATTCAGTCATCATGAATAAATGTTCTTCACCTTTTCTCAGCCTCAGTACGTTCTTAATATGTTCTTAAATTTTTGGCGATTTTCAGCCTCATGTTCTTATAAAAAAAGGTTTTTGTAAAAAAAGGTGTAATTACTTTTAGTATTTTACTTTCGGGTTTCAATACCACTATTTGTTTTCGTCTGTGCGTTTCAATGTTTAAATAATCGATTTATTTTACAGAGTTGTTCTGACTTGTAAATGAATTTAATCTCTTCTAATTGACAAATTCTTGAAGCTAACTTAAATCAATAATCTAGTTTTTAAGACGACTTATTATCTAATCATGAAATAAAATAATAAAAATGAAAATGAAAAAGCAATAAAAAACCCTTTTAATATCAGATGCGATTATGAAGTTCCTAATGATTCTTCAAATTCGAAAATCTTATAGCTGTTATAGGAAAGTCAAGCGAGGTTTGAAAAATTCCCTCTGACGGATGCACACTACAAATTCGCATAGTAGTACAGCTGTTTTTCGTCTAGTCAACAACAATAACGTCTTTATTTGTACCCTTCACTTAGCAACGTAACAATTAATTACAGTATACCAATTGTTAGTTACAGCGGGGAGGGAAGTGCCCTGTTATAACTATAAGGCAATATTACGGATGACACGCAGATATATATGTCATTCAACCCCGCAGATGAGTCACAGCCTATATCAGCAATTTAGAGGTGCATTCAAAATGTGCAGCAATGGATGGTTGTGAGCAAGCTTAAGTTCAATCGAGATAAGACAGAGCTCCTAGTCCTGTCTGCTTGCCACCGTCCTCCAGCGCCACTAGATTCAATTCTTATCGGAACCCACATTATTAAAGTTAGCAAATCCGCCAAAAGCATCGGAGCTTGGCTTGACAGTGTTCTTTCTGTGGATGTACAAATGAATAATGTCTATAAAACTGCTTCTTTTCACCTTCGTAACATATAGCTAGAATTAGAAAATTCTTTTCGTATCGTCACTGAAATACTTCAGCAATCGCAGATCAGTCAAAAAGCTACCGAATATGTGCAAAATTTAGCTATACCTGCATGCTAACAGCCACAAGCAAATATATGAACAAACCACACCAGTACTTAGAAGCTTACATTGGCTACCTGTGTCTGCCCGTATTAATTTTAAAGTATTTCTTGTTCGAGGTACTGAATGACCTAGGTCCTCTATATCTAAACGAAGTATTAAAACCATACATTCCCAAGAAAAACCTAAGATCTTCTAAGAATAAAACTGCTTATAGTTCCTAAGTGTAATCTAAAAACAAATGGACATATGGTATTCTCTTGCAAGGCCCCTACATTATGAAACGCCTTGCCTGATTATATCAGACATACGGATTGCCTAGAGACGTTCAAGGATAGATTGAAAACCCATCGTTTTAGGCAGATGTAGCTTAGTTATATACGTTTTACTCAGTATTATTCCAGTTTTTAATTATCCTTGTAAGGCGCTGCTGGATATTTGGGGAGCGTTACGCTATATAAGTTTATGTAATATCGGACTGATAAGGAGACGGCAATGGCAAAATATTGAAACTGCATGGCTTTTCATTCAAGGCTCAGATTTGTCTTTTATTTTCTGTTGTTTCTTTTAATAGACAGACAAGCACAGAAAAGTTTTCTATAAGCTTCTAATGCACTCATAATGATAATAAGCTTATTTCTTTCTCTTTTATGCAGATGAATATTGGATATGGACAGTTCTTGATTTTTCTAGCCACCGTGGCATTCAAAGCTGGTTCGATATCAGGTACAGTAAATTTGAGGCTTTACATAGTGGCTGTGATTCCACTACATCTAAGTATCTTGTCTTGGATTATTCTAGCATTGACCTTAGGCGAAAATTTCCGTAGAAGCAAATAGATGGATTTTCAGTCAAACAAATAATTCGGATTAACTTAACTTTGTGTGCAATGGGTACTGAACTTGATACAGTGAAACTCCGCTATGACGAACCTCGCTATAACGAAGACCCCGTTATAACGAACAACATCTGAAAGTCCGGCAGAATTACAGTAAAAGATGTGGAAACGTACTCCACTATAACGAACCTCGCTATAGCGAAATCTCCGAATTTGACGTTCCCGCTATAACGAATATGTTGTCCGGAAGGAAATGCCTTGCAATAAGTAAAAACGACAGTTTTGAGTGTAAAATTCACAGCTTTGCTTTATTCCGGTTTTGAAAATTTCTGTACGAATTTTGAAGTTTAAAATTTTCTGCTTGTCAGCGCCTTACACATACAGTTTATAGTATCAAATGAATAAAGCACTGATTTCTACGTATAGTATTGAATTTTGGGTACATTGTAAAATTACCTCGCTATAACGATTATTTTTACTGCTAACCAGAGAATTCGTTATAACGAGGTCTTCGCTATAACGAACACATTTTTTTGGTGCCGTGGCACTTCGGTATAGCTTGGATCCATTGTATGTTGTTTGAATCCAATTCAATATATATCCACTTGCTATAGTGTGAAGTATTTTTATTCTATAATTGTTTTGTTTGAATCTTTTTCAAAAATCGTCGAATGCTTCGTTTGACATTTTGTGTTTTCAAACAAATCGCCTACAAACATGCAGCCAGTTATGGTTTTCATGTTCTCTCGATTTTAATGCCGTCGATATAGAGGGTTTTCACACCAAGTCTTAGGACTCGCCAACCGGGTCGGTGTTGCGGCCGCATGCTGACGTCTCCCTAAAAAAGAAATAATCAAAATTAGTTTGTTGAGAGTATCCTTACCTGGTCGCCATGACAACAAATGAAAACGCTCTAGTGCGTTTGTTAGCAACTCAGGCTCCATTTCATTTTACTCTTGTAATATTCCACAGCAAAGGAAAATATATACTGAGAGCCACTTTGTCATGGTGAGAAAAAACAAAGATTCAGATATTTATATTTAGTTTTCAGTTTCTGTTGTGCTTACAAAATGCTTAAACATTAATAGCTTCGCTTATTGTAACAACATGCAGTTGGACCCTAGCAAGTGCAAAATGATGCGGGTTGCTTTCTTACATTATAATAGCTGTTACAGTCAAGTAATAGTGGTAGGAGGGCCAGTTATTATATCGGTGCAATTGTTCAAGCTCCTTGGGGTGTATACATCCGTGAACCTCAGTTGGTCGACTCACTGCGGAAATATAATAAAGAAATCAAACCGCCGCCCTTACGCTCTAAGAAAACTAATATCTTGTGGGGTGCAAGAAGGGGATTTGGTGGCTGTGTACTGTTCCCTACTAAGACCTGTTCTAGAATACGCTTCAGTAGTTTTTGCAAATTTACCGCAGTATCTTTGTAAGGCTGTAGAGAGGGTGCAAAAGAGGGCCCTTAAAATTATCTATGGTTCTGACCTGAGCTACAAGGACGCCCTCGCGCGTGCTGGGCTACTGTCCCTAGAGGCCAGACGCCATCTGACGTGCAAAAAATTTGTGTCGGGAGTTATGCACGCAAGCCCGCTTTATCCACAAATATCCAGCCGGGTCAGTCGTCGCAATCTCCGTAATCGCTCTGGCCAGGAACATCATGCCTTGTGTTACTTGGTCGAACTGACCGTTTCTCAGAATTCGTGTCAATCGCGTGTGATATATGTGGTTGATTTCTATTATTATATTTGTCTTTATATCTTTTTTTATATTAGCTATAATTGTATTTATATGTTTGTAAGCGCAAATTATGTCTTACCCTACCATTAATTCAGAGAAATCTGCGAATGGTGGAAATAAACAAAAATTATTATTATTATTATTATTATTATTATTAACATTACACCGACATATATATGGGGCTGATTTTAATGGAAAAACAATCTTTTCTTTGTACAAATACACGTTTTTTTAAGATATACAAGTTCCAGGTATACACAAATGGCTCGGAAATTTGATTTGGTTTTGCTTCTATTTTTAAAATGTATAAGAATAAAAGAAAAGAAAGAACGTCAATAAAAAAAGAACTGCCAAACTCCTTCTTTCTTCCTCTGTCAATATTCTTTCTACGTGCCTTTGCACTTGTCAATCTTCAATTTAAAATCTACTGCAAGGCCTAAGAAACAAAAATCCATTTAGTCAAGAGTCAGGTTGGCATAGTGATCATCAATGGTGCCTCCCACCTCTACGACCTGGGTTCGATTCCTGGGCTCGACATGTGGACTGAGATTTGTCGATCTCAATCTGACTCTAAGGGTTTTTCTCCTGGTACTCCGGTTTTCCTCCCTCAGCAAATTCGACTTTCACGCCGAGATCTGAGCCGTGGAGCAATTAAACATTAGCCTCTGGCTAGGAAGAATGGGCAACCACTTCCTTCACAATTGATGTTAAATAAAGTATTTATTATTTATGTTTCCTCTTTTCCCATGAGGATGGTGGTGATCCCGGTGTTATGGTTTGTTTCTTCCATTGGGGGCACTTCTTATGGGCTGCCTAGCTTAACATATGAGCCGCTCCAGTGGACTTTCTAAGACCCTCGACTTTCTGACCTCGACTGTATATGATTGTAAACAGGTTCTGAAAAGCCATGAGGGGAGAACATGTATATCTATTGTATTGTATTGTATTGTATTGTATTGTAACTAGAATTGTCGACTTTCCGAGAGCTGGTTTACCCATAGCCTCTTTATTAAAAAATATTAATTTATTGAATATTATATAATTTGTTATAAACATAATAATAAACTTTCCCCCAGTAAAGTAGCATGATCTTCAGATGTTAAACGTAGGACCTAGGCCCCGTCTGAAGATCAGGCTACCAGTAAAGGTTAGGGCGAGAAAAAACCAACAGCAACATTTTGGTGGAGAAGGAAGGTGGCGGGAAAAACGTTTCTAGCCTAATCTTCCACTTAGCTGACAGAATATGACCGCGAGGTCACGTTTTCAAAATTTATACAATGCCCTAGGGGGTATCAATTCAATTCATTACCTTGCTCCCATCTCAATAACCCGTATGTTGCTGCTGCATAATGGTATTACAATTAACCGTAATATATGTAAAATTATTCCAGGATGAAACATAAAAATTCTATTTGTAAACAAATAATTTCTTTATCGACAAAAGTCAACAACTTTGGAAGCCAACTTTAAAAACAGATATAATTTTGTTTAAAACTAAACGTGATTTTAAAGGTACAAGCAGTTGCCCGTGGGCATGGAAGCCATATGGTTCTCCAACATTTTGTTACAAGTACATGACGAAGGATATTGGAGTCGGTTGGGAAAGAGCACAAGCATTCTGTTTGTCTTTTGACTCTTATCTTTCAACTATCCACTCTGCCGCTGAGTCTGCTTTTATCAGAGGTTTAGGGAAAGCGCCTCTCTGGATTGGTTTAACGTAAGTAAATATTGAAGACATAACATAAAATAATATAATATTTTTAAGGCCAACAAAAAAAGTTTCATAGACCGTAAGGCGTAACAATGTGGAAGAGTCAGGTTGGCATAGTGGTCATCAGTCATGCCTCCGACCTCTACGACCCGGGTTCGATTCCTGGGCTCTGCATGTGGGCTGAGATTTGTTGATCTCAATCTGACTGCGAGTGTTTTTCTCCGGTTATCCTCCCTCTGCAAATTCGACTTTCACCCCAAGATCTGAGCCATTGAGCGATTAAACATTAGCCTCTGGCTAGGAAGAATGGGCAACTACTTCCTTCACAACTGAGTCGTCGAGCGATTAAACATTAGCCTCTGGCTAGGAAGAATGGGTAACCACTTCCTTCGCAATTGACGTTGAATAAAGTATTTATTTTTTATGTGGCTGCTTGCTTAATGATATGCAAGAAAAAGACCTGAAAGATTCCTGAGACACTGATTCGTCATACATTTTCGCTTCCATATATGTAAATCCAATTGCAGTAAAGCTTTCTTCGCAATTGGTTTAAAAACAATGGTCTTAAATTTTAATTGTTTTTGAACCAATTGCAAAGCGAGCTTTACTGCAAAGCGGTTTAAAAATATGGAAATGAAAATGTATGACGTATCAGTGTCTCAGGAATCTTTCTCAAAATAATACTTGACTATGATTGGTCAAAAATAGTTTGTAATTATTTTTAAAAAACACACGATACTTTTTATGCTAAACGCAAACATGTTTCGGCAAACCTTTGCCTTCTTCAGTGCGAAAATTACTAGTTACAATTTGAGTTGAGGCTTGTGATAGAATACTGAAACAACTGGGAGACCTTAAAAGACGACATTTATCAGAACCAGCATGGTGTTTGTAAATATGAGAGGCCTTATCCCTTGTGAGGTGCTTGTTCACGAGTGTAATTACTCGCAAAAATTTGTAATTGAAATCAATAAGCCAATTAAAATGTAGAAATTGCATAGCATAGCGTGGCATAATATTCCATGGAATGACATGCCATCGCACGCATAACATGGCATATAAATAAGGCATGGCATGCATGACATACTGAATATTGTGATGTTTTCAGGGATAACTTTAACTTGTAACGTGTGAATCTGGTAGTAACGACAGCAATAAAATTATCTGCGCCTATTTGTTTGTTATAATATCCGCTGATATTTTTGTGTTTAGACGATCCTCGGGCATGGATTTGTTTAGTGATGGTGTGTGTACATGTATAGATAAATCAATGATGCCAAAAGGTCTAGAAAGCAGCAAAACTACAATTGGCTTAAGTAAAAACACAGCACTTCTAAGTTTTACAAGCACTTTTAGTGTCACCTTCAGTGTTACAAATGAAATGAAAATTTCTTAATAATGCATAAAAAATAAATCAATAAACAATAAATAAATAAAAAATAAATAAATAATGCATTTACGCTTAGTTTTTAAGTTCTTTTTGGAAATTGGCCATAATATCCTTTAGAAGTCTCTTCAAAATTATGTATTAAATAAGAACAAGAGCACAAGGAATGATTGTTGTTGCGTTGTTGTTGAACTGAAACCTTCATTAATTTACCTCTGTTATTTGGTTGTTAACTAGTCGCAAATTTGGAGGAGGGTACAGGTGGATAGATGGAAAGCCAGTGGTATACAGCAATTGGAGCCCCAACGAGCCATCGGGCGGGTCAGAAAATTATGCTGTTATGTACTTCAATGGCAAATGGAATGACAACGTTGGTTTAGAAAAGTTTCATTTTGTCTGCAAAAAGCAAGGTTTTTAGTTTGTACTCATTAAGATCTAGTTAACAAGCATGTGCAGTGTGAATTTTTTAATGTTTTGCCGGCCGCAGGGTTTAAAAATAAGTGTTTGTGGCTACAGCAAGTAAGAAATGCGAATATATGCAAACGTTTAATACAAATCAAATAGAAGGATATTTCAACCACTTTTAACTATTCTAGTTGTAGTTTTGAGAAGCAAAACAGCAGTAATTTGTGAATCATTGTACATGTTTGTATCCGTTAACAAAAATTCAAGATTATGTAGAATGACTAATTTTTGTTCTACATTATCGAGTTATCAATCCAAAAACTTGGGGAACTAAAAACTAAAGTCGTCTCGACTTAAATTAAAGTATGAATTACGCTTAAGACACGCAAACTAGATTGAAATCAGACTCTATGAATTTTTTTTGTCAATTTTCGGTTTTGTTTTTTGTTATTATACTTTCTTATTTACTTATCTACTTATGTACATCACACTAGCATAGTGGCTTCGCCTCTAGACGAGGCTGTAACCACAAAAATCTCATCGTTATCATTATTATCGTCATCCTTACCTGCTAAAAGGCATGTTCAGTCTGGCTTACAGTCCTTGGATGCGGGTTACAACAATTCACCACAGGCCTTGGTCTCTCCTTTTTCTTCTTTTACAAGGACAGTATTTTTTTAGTGTTCTTGCTGTCCCCAACAATGGTGTTTTCTGGATAACTTCCAACCTCGCGTTCACACCAATTCGCTTCATGTTCTCTGTCTACGACCTCTGATTGGTCTGATACTTTTATCCATTGGTTAACTCAGATCGTAGCACTCCATTATAGCAATGTTCATATCTCATATCCTTCATATCCTTCCGGGGTAGGTAAATGAGTACCAGCGTCTGCTGGGAGCTAACCTGCGATGGATGAGTGTCCCATCCAGGGGAAGTCAAAGACTCTCATCCGCTTAACACAACAGAAACCGGAGATAAGCGCCTGCCCCATGGGCCACTAGGCTCGTGAAAAGGATTTAGCTATTATTATCATTATTGTCATAGTCATTGAGCTCCAGATGGGAATCGAACCCATGACCTTCCGTATACTAGTCGGACGCTCTACCACTGAGCCATGGGAACTCA
>JAOBRB020016841.1:977-16087 GCA_027575285.2 Zoanthus pulchellus | reverse complement strand
GACATTCATACTGGCCATCTGCAAAAAATATTTTTAGGTCATTCAGTTTTGTTGTTTTTGCTCATTTTTTTCTCAAAGAAGGGGTGCTTTTCAGCAGTTTATTCTAGCTGGCTTCGTTACCATGGTAACAAGAGACTCAAACATGTAGTTGCTGGTCATGATTAGTAGTCGTATGTTGAAACATGCTATAAATTCCTTCGAAAGTTTGTATTTGAAGAAAATACTTTTTCATGCGTACTCCCGCCTTAAGGGTACCCGACCGATATTTACTATACGGGGAATTTATATGAAAATCGTAACTGCTAAAAGTCATCTAGTGCTCACCAGACCACCTACTGAGTTGCTCATAAAACAAATCAAATTTCCCACTGAAGATTTTTAGTTTATCACAATGCCTATAAAGATATCAACGGGATTCATTAAATTTGGCCCACAGGGCGCCCATTTTTTTCTTACAGGTTGAAACGTGCGTAAGAGGGTTGCTTCCTTTAGCTAGAATTAGTGTTTAGCTATTTCAGTGTGGGCAAGATGAATATTTTTTTATCGTCAGGTTGGCATAGCGGTCATCACTCGTGCCTCCCACCTCTAAGAACCGGAATCAACTCCTAGATTCTCAATCTAAATCCGAGGGTTTTTCTCAGAGTGCTCCGGTTTTTCCTCCCTCATCAAAATTGATTCCCAGTTAATATAATCTGGCTGTTGTGCTGAATTCCAAGGTTATGTATGGACCGTGTTCTGGGCCGAGCCCCAAGGTCATGTATGGACCGTGTTCTGGGCCGAGCCCCAAGCTAGACGGTAAAAAGCTCTCTTTCGTTTCACCTCGTTGAGCTGCATTCTAGGCAATTCAGCTTCTGGCTGCGAGAAAGGGCGATCAGCAAGCCACACCCTTTACTTTTACCACTATTTTATAGAAAAATTCACTGCCTGACGAGTGAATTCCACGTTAAATTTCACTTGAAAAACCGATATCGCACACATTGCTTCGCGATTCGAGCGATAGCGTTTTTTCAAGTGAAATTTAACGTGGAATTCTATTTTCAGGCAGTGAATTTTCCTTGAATCGCATAGCTAACGGTGAAGTCACATAATGAATAAACTATGTATGTACAATTCCAACTCGTTGTCCATGAGGCTGACAGATCTAACCGTGTGAGTATGAGTGGTTTCCTCAAATTTTCTAAAAATTCAAATTTCAGTTCAAAATTTGGCAGGCATCCTTTCAATAAATTTGTTCATTTCAAAGGTGATATTTTCGTAACACGAGTTGCATTTTGTTTTCACGATAGCAACAATTTTTGCTTGCAAATCACGTCAGCAATATTGCTTCATGCACAAGTGCGATTCCATACTAAATACCCTCTCTTCAATAGCCAAACAGAGCGCGACTTCACCGTTAGCTATGCGATTCTAGTCTTAATCGGGTAAAGGACGTAAAATCCTGCAAGAGGGTCATGGTTTGTCAGTGTAGGTGGCTAACTGTTTATCACTTGTGCACCACAAGGAAAACAATTTCATCGAGCTTTCACTGGACCATTTTCCCGTAAGGTGATATTGTATTAATATAGCTTTCTTATATATTTGTCCTTTTTTTCACGACAGTCTTTAACTTCAATAAATGTTAAAAGTTTTTCAGTGCAGTACACTTTCAATGACAGAGACCTTTAGATCCGAGGACGCACGCTCGCGACCGTTTTCAAGCATACTCGTTGTGATGAGGACAAGATTTCATGCAAAAGTCGTCCTCTCGACAACAAGTATGCTGGAAAAAGCGAATGCGCATTGAAATCTCGTCCTCGATCTCGGATCTAAACATCTGTATATACTATTAACAACAAGAGGATACTATAACAAGCAGGAGGAAGTAAGAACTTCGCCGTTTAATAAAACAGAATGAATATATTTGAATAAATCTGTACAGTCTGTCAAACTACACTTTTAAGCTAAAATACGCAACTTATAATAAAGAATTTGCTTCTCTCCAGTATATTTTTTGGACGAAGAGCTTACAGTGATTAGCTTAAAAGCAACGACGCAACCTTTTTACGTTAACTGTTTGTTAAGACAGGTCAACACAGATTTCCAAAAAATAGACGACTAACCACGCTTATCGTTCGACAGCATGAGAATTTTTCAACATAAAGTTTTGTTTATCTCCAAATTCATTTGGCACAGTAACTTCAAAGAATGCGTTGTTCACTTTCGCAATTTCTCTCACGAATTGGCGGGATATTTCCATCGCAGAATGGCTCCGTCAGCACTAACGCTAACAATCCACTTTGAGTTGGGGCAGATTTTGATTCGAGTGATGTCGCCGCTGTGGCCTTTTCCAACATGAGTGACCGTTCCTTCATTGTATTTATACACCTGCAAAACAAAAGTATTATCCACTGAAAAAATAGTTTTATTTTCAACAATTCTTAACCCTTTTAGTCAAAGCTGTATTGTGAAATTCATCTTTCATCTTTTCAGAAGAACTAAACAAATATCCGCCTATAGTTATCAACGTTACAAAACATTGTTGGGGACTGGGGGTACGAGGCCCTGTCTATACTACCCCACAGCCTACTCCAACCGAAAATTATTTCTACTCGTTTAACAATAAGGTTTGGACCCATGAAGGTGATCGCAGTCATCCTTTAAAAGTGAAATGCGCAAAAAACAATTAAATTACTTGCAAATGACCAAAAATGAAGCTTCATAGACATTCATATAAAGGGCGGAGATTTTCGATATTCTTTCGTATAAGCCCCACTAGCCTCGTTTTGAGTAACATATTCTTTTCAAAGTTCAACCCAAGAACGAGGCTAGTAGGGCTAATTTGAATGAAGACAAAATGATATTAAAACGGCTGCCATTTATGAAAAAGGTTTATTGTCAGCATTTTTTATTTACTAGAGAATGTGTGGTTTCTTTCGTTACACCACCGTTCGTTTCCATGACTACCTAGCAAGTGCGATTTACATTTGTTTCAAGGGATGACAAAAAACATAACTGCCAACAAATAATTTGTATTTTAAAACAACGGAGCTCAAAACTCGATTATAAATTTAAATAATATAGTTTATTGCTCTTGTACCTTGATGAGTTTATCAGCTCCACCTAGGACGAAGTACTCCATGTCTGGGGACACATCCATTCCTTCCAATGAGCCTGACTTGCTCCCCTCTAGTTCTCGGATTTGACTGCCATCGTATGTTTCCCAGTAAGCAATCTGCAACAAAGAAATTTATAAAATATTTAAGATAGTACAGTGGTTTCTATTGGCCGAGAGGTGTGTTTTCATAGGCCGATGAAGTATAGAAATGACGTATTAGCTAGTCCTCGTAAGGAGATTTTGTAAAATGATCATGAAATAAACACAAATAACAATGCGGTTGTAATTCTCTTTCTCAGAGTCCTCAAAATGGAGAGACTGCGTCTCGTGCTTCACTGATCAGCTCTCGAATTCTCCCAAACGTGCGCCTCGGTTTTTATAGCGCTATGAAGGCACAGAAAAAATGTTTTATTTCTTCATCATTGTTACAAAACTGTGAAAATGCAGGGTTGGCAATGCCACGAGCTGGTAATGTTACTGTTTAGCAAAACTGCTGGTTGACAATACTGTGGGCTAGCAAAACCAGATGGGCCATGCTTTCTTTGTAAACTCTCCAATACATCTCAGAAACATTGTTTAACTTGGTCTCTTACACATGAATTAAGATAAAGCATACATGTATAACATTACTACTATGACCATTCCATTTAGTGAGATACCTGAGTGTGTTACAGATTGTTTTCATGTCCGTTCAAAGTGCTACAAAAAAGTTGGTTCCAAACAAAATAGCTTTTTACCGCATGCTAAAAGAAACTATGAGTAGCTCTGTTCATGCCCAAACCTAAATTATGGTGTCGTATATTCTGGATTATATAAACCTCGGCACGCAAGTTAGAGGTAAAAGCACGCGGTCTCCAGACCTACTGTGAACTATGAACTGCTTTAATCAAAGGCAGTCTATTTCTATCTTAATAATGAGAGAGCTATACCTTGCGATCTGTCCCAGCTGTAATTATCTGGCACTCCTGAGGGTGGTAACACACTGCCTTGAACATAGTGTTGGCAAATACGATCTGTTTTCGTTTAAAATGTCTGCAGAGAACAATTTGTGAAATTTAAGGTACAGCTAGGTGATTAAAGAGGTTTCATTATTATCGTTAAGTATTATAACGAGGTTGCGGGATAATCCCTAGAGACGATTCTGTTTTCCGCACTTTAATATTGGTCTAACCTGAAAACGTTCCGTGAATCAAATATCTAAAGTTATCTCCCCTAAAGAGCCATTTAGAATCATAGTACTCCCCCCGCTTCCCCTCCCAACTCCCTTCTCTCAGTTTAGAATCCCAGCTGGTGGGAGGATTTGGATCTGCGATCACTGAGTACGAACCCATTCGGTTATAAAATACCATTGATTGGCAATACCACTGGTTAGCATTACCACTGGTTACCATTACCACTGGTTGTATATACCACTGAACCGCGTGGTGACTTTGCCCCTTGGATCAACGACAACAAATCCATTCGGTAGTCCCAACTCCGACCAACGAGCCACGCTACCTCCGTTACTAAATCCATTGTCAAGGAACTTATCTCGTTAAGTTTAATCAAAGGTATAATTCTAGGTTCAGTTGTGCAAAGGCTGATAAGCGTAAATTTTGGATTAATACGTTTTCCCGGGTAAATCTGAACATATTTTATAGTCTTTTCCTCGAAGATGCAAAAACATTAATTTTTGCTTAACTAACGGTTGATATAAAGTGAACCCTACCTCGACAAACGCAGCTCTGGAGTAAAAAAAAACATGTTTCCATTATGTTTGACAACAGACTAATAGCACGGACACACGATGCGACATTTTATGCAACATTGCACGCAACAGGGTCGTTGCACCGTGTGTCCACCGATAAATTTTGTTGCATGCAACATTACACAAACCAAAACTGAAGTTGAATCGCTCTCTGCTCAGCCAACAATGCGTGCAGCATGTTTCTTTTTGAAGGACTTCTTGTCGAACCCGTTTTAATTGCTGAAATGTTGCATGGATAAGTACGCCGCGCTATCAAAAGAAATGTTGCGTAGTTTTGTTGCACCATGTGTCCACCTCCAAAAAAATTTGTTGCGTGCAATGTTGAATAAAATGTTGCACCGTGTGTCTGCGCCTTAATGATGCAAAGGTACAAAAACCTTTTTCTTTACGCAATGTGTTTTCTAAGCTTTAACGTGCCCGACGCCCGAGTAGTATTCAAGGGAGACGTGGGTTCGAGTCCCGCTTAGGGCAAAAGCACCCATTGTTTAATATGATAAATGCGTTGGAAAGAGAGAAATTTATGATTTCCGTACTTCATCGTATGAATCCTTCGCAGCCTCGAAAACCAAGTTTATTTGTAAAGATCCTCAAACGTACTTACGTGAAGAAAACATTCAGCCCAGGGATTCTCAAGCCGCTAACAAAACAATCACATCGGCAATCTATTACGATGCCAACGTGATGATCCCTGATGGTGCAGTGATTAGCATACATGACAAATAGTTTGTGATGGGTTCGAGTACAGCTCAGGGCCAAAAGACGAATCTTTTCTAAATGCACTGAAAAATACTTCCGTATTTCATAATGAAAATAGTTTTCCAAGCTAAGATTCAAAACTCAATTTTTACTCCTCTGATTTTGAGTCATTTTAAATTTAGATGTTACAGACATATTTCAAACCTTTCATACTTATTTATGTATGGTCATGCATTGATGATTTAATGAACAAATAAAAGAAATGACGAAGATTTTATAGCCAAAGACAGTATGACAATGGGCGGACGTGGTTGGCGCATTTGGTAAGATCTCTGCTTTCCAGTCACAATGCCGTCAGTTCGATCCCAGCAGTTTGCCGAGATTCGAATATTTGTGTGACCTTCTTTTCCGCATTAAGCCAACTCAGCTTTCCATCCTTCCGGGGTAGGTAAATGAGTACCAGCGTCTGCTGGGAGCTAACCTGCGATGGATTAGTGTCCCGTCCAGGGGGAGTCAATTCTTTTATCCGCTTAACACTAAAGAAACAGAAGATAAGCGCCGGCCCTGTGGGCCACTAGGCTCGTAAAAGGATTTAACTTTAGCTTAGTATGACAATACTTACATCAAGTCCCAGATGATGCAGGTTCCATCAATACTGGCTGTCACACACTGTAAATGTTAACACATAGTCCACGGTTATAAACCTATAAACTGCTTCATCCTCTATACGTACTTTTGAGCCCTGGGCTCCATGAGTGGGCTTATGTTTGTCCTCATACAAAATATTCCAGCCACAAATCAGCAATTTGTAGGCCAAACCGCCTACACCATTTATTTGCACCTTTTTTTTTACATTCATTAAGACTCAAATTACCTAACTAGTATATTACAATAATTAAGTAACTGGACACCCAAAATAACGATATAAAGCTAATCTAGTCGGGTGGCTAGTGCGTTATGAATATGTTTCCAGCACAAACGTACATCCCATAAATTTACTTTAGAAATCAAATGCAATATTAACTGGATGAGTGGATGATATCTATTGAATGATTGAAAACATTCATCCACTCATTCATTCGTATACCAAATGCAATATATTAGTGTCAAAAATAAAGCTTGGGCTACCTTTGATATATTCATTTCAACTTAATTACCTCTTTTAACAACAGTTTATCAACTATATTGTTTTGTTTCTCAATAGAAACCTTTAGATCCGACTACGAGAACGAGTACGAGTACGATATTTTGCGCGCGCGCGCTCTAACCAGCAAACTCGTTGTCGACAATACAAGATTTCAAGCAAAGTCGTCCTCTCGGCAACGAGTTTGCTGGTTAGAGCGCGCATGCGCGCAAAATTTCGTACTCATACTCGTTCTCGTAGTCGGATCTAAAGGTCTCTAATGTTGAGAACGGATGTTGTAGACTAAGTTGGTTAAATTTCTGCCTTTTAACCACAAGGTGCCCGTTTCAACTTCCAGGTTTTCCGAGAACTTTACTTCTGTCTAAACCAACACAGCTTGTATCCTTTTGAGGAAAATTGGTACCAACTTCTGCTGGAGATGACCTGCAATGGATTAGTATCCCGTCCAGGGGGAATCAAAGACTCGACTTTGCCTAAGCCATAGATAGGTGCCGGCTCAAATGAGCCACTTTGGCTGGGAAGAGGTTTAGCTTTTAGCAAACTAGAAGGACAAATCTATTTCTTTTTATGAACGATTTTTTCTTAGAATTTAAACAGAAATAACCTTATAAATTATTTGTTAATATTTTCATTAAATAGCATTAAATTACCTCAGTGTCGTCCTTTTTGACTCTGATACAAGTGACAGCACCTTAAATAAAAAATGTACTGTTTAGATTAACTTTAAATCTTTATCTCACCAAAGATACTATATGATGTGTACTAGTAGCTAACTGATATGGCAAGTATAACCTCACCTCGGAAACCGGTTAATAATAATGGAAACTTTAATTTTTAAAGAATACTTTTACAAACAATTGTAAATCTCACTCATAAAAGGTAATTTACAACTGGCTACTTGGATCGCAAATATAAGTTACAAGACCATTTGAAAAAAAAAATAACTTAAACACGCACTGAAACAGAACTAATACAAAAATAACTTAAATTATCATTAAAGGTGGATTGGACCATTCTTTATTTCTACAACAAAAAATCTAATAAGTTGATCTTATTATTAAAAAATAAAAAAAAAATAAAAAAAAATAATAATAATAATAATAATAATAATTCTAGTTGTTTATTTCCACCATTTCCCCATTTTCGGCAGAGCACTGTTTTTTTTCCGACTCATTTCAGTATCCAGGTCCACCTTTAACAATATACAAATTACCCAACCCGATTTAGCCAATCACCACTTTTGTTTAAAGCTTTATCCTCTTCGTGAAGTAAGGGCAATATTAGTTACAAACAAAATACTGATACCTTTGTGTTCCTTCATTGATCCAATATAGGTGTGAACATTTGGAAGTTGCCAAACGCGCACTTCACCCTCTCCTCCCCCGCTGACAATTCGTGTTGAATCTGATGTTGTAGCGATAGCAGTAACACCTTTGTTGTGGCTATCATTGATAGTGTACATTGCTTTGCCAGTCTGGGGGGTAAACGCCCTAATCTTACCGTCATCCCAGCCTAGAAAAACAAACAAACAAACAAAACAGTTCAATCTTCGACTGTACCAAACATATTAATGTGACTTTTTTTTCGGTTAAAGCGAACTCTGCTTTCAATCCTTCCAGGATAGGTAAACGTGTACCAGCGTCCGTAGTACGTTTGCCAGTGATGGATGGGTGTCCAGTTCAGGGGAGTCAAAGACTCTCATACACTTAACACTACAGAAAGTAGAGGCTGCATGGGTAACTTGGCCTATAAAAGATTTAGATTAGGGTGGATCACACAGGTCTTAGAAGGAAGACCTTAAGCAACGAGAACGGAAGCCCGAACGACGATGGCTAAAAAAATCACCTGTCTGTTTCGCTCTTTACTTTGTCTTAAAGCTTCTGAATAGAAAAACGACTGTTTTCCATAAAATTAAACAAATACTATGAAAGTTTTTGCTGTTACGCCCTCATGGCCCGACAACTCTAAATAAGGTCTTTTCACATTCTAATTTTAGCGATAATTTCGTGCAGACTTTCAGTTTGGTACATTTCAACGTGCAGTTATTGTATTTACTATTGTTCTTGATACATTCCAACGTGTAGTTATTGTATTTACTATTGTTCTTTGGTGTCGCCGTCCACATTGCTTAAGATAACTGTTAATAGAGACCTTCAAAGATCCAAGGACGAGGACGAGTGCATGCATTGGAATCTTATACTCGCACTCGGATCTAAAGATCTCTAATAAGAGCCAGTCACCGGCAAACTTCGCCGGAATAATTTAAACTAATAGTATCTGTTGCTAAGCCCAAACGACCAAGACAAAAGTTGGAAATTTTAACTGATGAAGCCGTTAAATTCAGGTATTTTAACCCTCGTGTTTTTAAAACACCATTTAACTTTCACTATTCTCCCGAGAGGCTGAAAGAAATGTAGTTATGTTCAGCTTTTAAATCACGAATCCGTATAGTTCTACGCAAAACAGACGAAAACGGCCAAAAGCGTTCCGTTATTTCTATGATTGATATGACCTGATAAAATATATTATGTTGTTTCTCTATATCACTCTTTGGTATACAAGTTATAATATTGTGTATGAGCTCTTCCATACCACTGACAATACTGCGGCCATCGCGCATAATATCTACTGCATTGCACGTCATATTGGGTACTGTGATCCTTACAAGCTCAGTACTATTCGATAGGTGCCACACTCGAATCTCATTCTTTGCGCATGTCACAAATACATCCGAGCTCCCACTGCAACACAAAATATAATCAAAGTCAATGTAAACCATTTACGTCAATTGCGAGGGAATTGCAAATATTTAATTGCTCAAGTGCTCAGGTCTTGGCGTGAAAGTCAAATTTAGAGAGGGAGGAAAACCAGAGAACTGGGAAATAAACCCTCTGAATCAGATTGCGATCGACAAAATCGATCCCGGGTCATAGAGGTGGGAGGCACGACTGATGTCCACTATGCCAATATGGTCCTTAATGTGAAGATCTATTTCCCAAGGGATTCATCTGTTTTTAAACACCACTGCTAACAAAACCTAGCTGCTTTGTTGTCATAAGAAAAAGATAGAACTGATGTGATGTATTTTCATATGTTGGTCAAGGCGGTAGATTTGGGAAATTTATGTTTGTACCAACGAAAACCTGCCAGAGAAAAAGCTATCTTAGAAATGAAAAGTATTAAAAATTTCATTTAAATGAATGAGATATTGTAAAATAAAGTTTACAGACAATGCCATACAATGTATGCACAGAGGAATTTAATGAGAATTAGCTAAGTTATTCACATCCGAAAACGAGCTTAATTGGAAGTCAGTGAGAATGTTGCATGCTGTAACTAATCGCAAATGTAATCCAGTAACCAATGTTGGGATTACACATACTACATATCATATAAACGTAATGTCCTTTGAAACTATGTTCATTGATAAACTAAAAATCTTGCAATAAAAACAGAAGAAAAACACTTTTCGTTAACCCTTTCAAAACAGCCACCTATCAACACCTAAATTCTCCTTACATAACATATCTACAAAATTTAAGATGTTTGGTAATGAGAAACGCAAAAATGATCTATCAAAAAAAACTTGTGAAGATTAAAAGTAAAATTCTCTCAAACTTGTTCAATGAAAAGTATGGATACAAGTTGGGAGAATTGAACAATACAACAGGGGCTGAAAGGGTTAACACACTAGTTATCTGCATTTCTTATGAATAAAACAAAACAATTTTTTGGAAGTAATGTAATTTCCATTACATTAATCTTCACATAATATCATATATGCGTACCTAAAATTTACGGTGTTCAACTTACCAATAGAGAAAAAATAACGCTCTGGGAACCCCTACAGTAGCCATCTATATAACATTGTCCGGCTGCGTTGCCAGCGTGGTTGGTCTTTGTGGTGTAGTGGTCAACACGTCGGACTAGTAAACCGAAGATGTGGGGTTCGATTCCCGCCAAGGGCTAGTTTTGAAGTTTTGGACAGTAGCCCTTAGTTTTGTAAAGTAAAGGAGTAAAAGGTGAAACCTCAAAGTTTTGTTTTACTTTTTCAACAAAGTACACACAATAAAAGCTAAAGATAAATTTCTACATCTGCTTCCAGATTACTTACAATGGGAATGCAACATCATTGACTGGACCATTATGACAGGTGTTTATCATTTCATTTCTAAACTCTGCATAGTCAAATCGGTAGATTTGGGAAATGTTTGTACCAACGAAAAACTGCAAAAGAAAAGGCTGTCTTAGAAATGACAAGCATTACATATTTAATTTAAATTAGTTTTTTGTAAATTAAAGTTTACATACAATGCCATAAAATGTATGCGCAGAGAAATTTAATGAAAATTAGCATTTGCTTGGAGTTAACCTATGAATAAGTAATGTCCCATCCAATCGACGTTTAGGTAAAAAGAGTTTCAGCTTCTGCAGGTAGTTAATCAACGATGGGTTGGCGTTTAATCCTGGAGAAGTAAAATGCGTATCACCATCTGAGAGGGAATTGAACTGTGAAGGATTAGTGTCTAATCCTGGAGAGTTTAGGTAAAATGGGTGTCTGCTTCTGCAGAGACTTAGTCTATGATGGATTCGTGTCTCATTCAAGGGAGTTTAGGTGAGCTGTTTGTCTTCAGTTGATAAAAGACAGACTTTTTAGGAATACTAAAAAAGGACTGAATTGCAGACTGACCTACATTCTTTTTTTTATTATTCTAAAACAATATAATAGCAAAAATTGATAGTCGTTTCCAGTACGAATTTCACATACCTCTTTTGATTAATTAACAGCAACGTCTCTCGGGATGGAAAACAAAATTGTGAATATAAATCACTATAAACTGTAAGTAAACGTACCTGGTGACCATGACCTCTCAGCGCTAGGGAAGTAATTCCTCCTTCAAGTTTAGCTGACCTGTGAACCCAATAAATCTGCACTGATTATGAATGATCTTAGAGTTTAGTATGCAATTTAATCAAGCGTAAAATAGGAGTCTGAAAACAACTGACACTAAACGTTAGAGCAAAGACAGCAATCTCATCTAACTTATTTTAAGATTCTAAACGTAGGTCATGACAAAAATTATAGAAATTATACAAAAATTTGTATACAGAACACTGGTATTTTACCAAACTAAACGTTGCTTATAGTGGAGTGACGGGCATAGTACAAGGCTTCAGTTACATCAAAGTATTAATAAGTGTTTACTCCATTGTTTCGCATACAATTTTTAAATTGTATAAACGTGTTCGCCTTTGACATGCTTGTTAACCCTTTCAGTCCCAGTTGAATTATTAGGTTCTCCCAACTTGCGGTTATACATTTCATTGAACAAGTTTGAGAGAATTTCACTTTTAATCAGCTGTACGGTTATTAACCCTTTCAGTCCCAGTCGAATTATTAACTTCTCCCAACTCGAGTCCATATTTTTCATTGAACAAGTTTGAGAGAATTTCACTTTTGAGCTTCAGTAGTTAACTTTGTTTGATCAATTCAAAATTTCTCACTACCAAATACCTCATTTTGTGATTGTTATGTAAGGAGAAGTTGAGTGCTGATAAGTTATTGGGAGTGAAAGGGTTAAGGCAAGACCTTGAAACACACTGTAAACGACACAATGAAGCCTTCTTCTGGTAAGGCTTTTGAAATTTGTATTTCCTTGTATCCTATTTCTAAGTGGATATTTTGAAGTTTTCTATTTGCTTCAAAATTTACTTTCATTTGAGTTTGTGACAAATTGTCTCCTTTAACAAAACTTTTCTTTAACTCTTGATGATGGCAAGATCTCAAGTGTGTATAACGAAAATCACTGGCTTCAGCTATTTGAAGTGGATAGATACATCATGATGTCAGTTTCATAAATCGTTTGCCTTTATAAATATTTTTGTCTAAAAAAAGGTTGCTTCGGAATCTAAGAGTTTAATTGTGGAATGGAATTCACTTTCTTCATTTCTTCCACTGTCTGACTTCCCATAGCAACCTGTTGCTAGGTAACCTAGTTCACCTTCGCTATCCTTCTGTAGGTGATCTTTGACGTTTAGGATCCTTATATACGTTCCTGTAGATGTCTCAACGTTTATTTCTTAAACGGCACATGACACGAAATTAGTTTTTCGATTTTCTGAAAAATCAATGTAAAAAACATACTTCTGCAATGTTTGAATGAAATTTGATAAAAAAAAAACCAGAAAAGTTACGGCCGTTTTAATTTAAGATTATTTTTCTATTTTTTTGGCACCCTAGTTTGGTGGACTGGGACGAGACACAGGTATTGATATGCCACCAATACGTCATTTTGTTGGGGAGTATTCCTGCGTTTATCCCCGTCTCTCTATTTTTCCGTATAGACCAAGCGAATTAAGATGTCAGATTTTGATTCTACAAAAGAAGCCATATGAGTTCTTGGCCAAGCGACTTATGATTTCTTTTATATTAACTTGATGAATTATAAATTTAATGAGTTTGAGAAATTATGTTAAAACTACGTACAGCCTTTTCTTAGTTCTTAGTCATTCTTTAACAGCAGCACACAAATGTTTGAGAAATGACCGACTATTATCTACGGTTATAGCTTTATTTTTTACTCTATGAAAATTTGAGGCTCCAAATATTGTAAAGAAATGACCTCCAGTTAATTTTATATTAAAACTTTAATTTTATATTAAAAATTGGAGCAACTTCAATATATTTTGATGATTTCATTTCTTCTTTTACTCCTCAGTTTTAGTTTCGATTGAGAAGAAGTGAGAGGCAGTGTTTCATCACATTTCCAAAAAATCAAATCTTCTCGGTGTTTGGAAATGTGATGAAACACTGTCTCTCGTGTTTGATATATCACGACAAGTTATTATCAAAGGTATCCTGTACATGTGGTAAGCTCGTGGAGTAAGTACGAGTGCCCTATTCTATTACAATAGCAAGAAAGAAATGTTCGTGTTGTCACAAGCTTATTTTTCTCAGAAAAAAAATCTTCTGAGTCCCTAACGGGAATCGAACCCATGATTATCAGGGCTGGGTTGTTCAAAAGTCGGTTAAATCTAACCCTGGGTTCAGCAAACACTACAGCCGCAATTGCTTGTCAAAGGAAAAGATAAGTCATTGTAAAATACTGCTGATACTCTAATAGGAAATAACCTGTTATTCCTACACTTACAGCCTAAATCAGTCTCTGTAATGTTGTAAACAAATCACGGATTAAATATTTCAATCTGGGTTAACGCTGTCCGGCTTTTCAACAACTGGGCCCAGAAGACCATAAGGATCGATTCCCGTTAGGGACTCAGAAGATTTTTCTTCTGAGAAAAATATAAGCTTGTGACAACACGAACATTTCTTTCCATAGCTATTTCCAAGCTACAGATGCGTATTCAACTACATAATAGCAAGAACTCTGTTCTAGTTTCGATATTTTAAAAATATATTTGTACTAGCTGTTACGGTAAAGTGGAGAAGAGTAAATGAACGCACTACGACCGAGATTCAACAGCCCGTGAAATAGCATTAGTGTATAACACTTTTTCATACTTTCATGATAGCGTTTTCTTTTCTCTTTTTGGAGTATTAGAATAAAATTACAATTTAGCTTAGCAACAGATAGCATGTATATCTTGTGTACCAAAACACTTTATAGGTGGCATCTCGACTTTCTATACGGAATGGATCGCTGATGATCCGTATTCTTTGCTTGCGACATTGAAAAATTACACTGTGTTCTTGACTAGCAGCAACTTAATACTATTTAGTCATGAATCTGTTTGACACACATTTAGTCTAGACGACAAAAAAACACGGAAAATCAAAGGTATCCTGTGGTAAGCTCGTGGAGTAAGTAAGAAACTGTGTAAGGAAGCTGTTGTATCAGTATATATACTAATAAAAACAATCAAAGGTATCCTGTGGTAAGCTTGTGGAGTTAATAACTTAAGATACTGTGTCAAAGAGCAGTTGTATCTTGACTGTTTTTCATTGATAACTTAATTTTATATACTGTATGAGTTATCACACAACATGTGCTCAGGTTGGCCAAAGTCAAACACCGCAATAATCACGTGACATATTAAACGTCGTTCATTGGTAGCTGAATAAAAACAATCTTAACAACCATTAAACGAATGTATGAATGCGCTCGCCGAACTTGAGACGATCGGAAATCGACTGTAAATTTTGTATTGTTTACGCCTGACATCCTGATTCTCCAAATATCCCGATGGCTCTCCATGAGCTAAAAACAATAAGACGATCGGAAAACGACTATAAATTTTCTATTGTTTACGCCTGACATCCTGATTCTCCAAATATCCCGATGGCTCTCCACGAGCTAAAAACAATAAGACGATCGGAAATCGATTACAAAATTTCTATTGTTTACGCCTGACATCCTGATTCTCCAAATATCCCGATGGCTCTCCACGAGCTAAAAACAATAAGACGA
>JAOBRB020016732.1:0-16088 GCA_027575285.2 Zoanthus pulchellus | reverse complement strand
CCCCCTCCCTTCCCCGGCCGTGATCTGTACTTTTCGCCAAAGCTTGCTCATCTTAATTACTTTCCACCCTTCTGAATTCAGTAGCTGAGTACCATCGTCTGCTAGCGGGGAGAACAAGTAATGTCAAGGATTTTTTGACTGTTTCTGTTTTAGAGCAGAAAATCTGGCAGCCGTTGTTTTATTTAACCAATAGAATTTTCATTTGAATGTGAATCACAATGCAATTCTAGTGTATCATAACATGTATCTGTCCTGCTGGCTAGAGTAGCGGCAGACTTCACTTGCGTTTTTATACTTCCGGTTACTTTGACTCTCAGAGTAGCAAATGTACATATGTACGTCCGATCTTGTGATTATGTACAAAAGCATTTGAGATAATTTGTTAACATTTTAAAAGCCTTGTCACAAAAATTTGAAGAAGTCTCTACAAATAAGTGACTTACAATACAAACGGATATATATATTCATAGATGATAGGAGCAAGTTGGTTTTTAAGCTTCTTGCCCAAGGTAAAAAAAAAACAATAATCTGATTGAATTTGGAACTCAAAACACGAAAACCGCTTGGTCGTTCTGCCGCCAATAATTGTTCACAAATGGAAAACTTTAAGCGGTATTCTTATGTCGCGATTCAGTAAATTATTTAACAAGTTTTATTTGCTGTAACATCAGGAATAACATTAAAAATAATAATGAAAAGCAATTTCTTGAATTCTAGAATATTATTTTAAAACGTCTTGAATTACGCGCTTTTTGTTTATTAGAACAACTTTATAATAACAACAAGTCTCAGATTGGTCAAAATTTAAGAACGATTTAAGAACTCAGGCTGAGGCAACGAATATCTCTTGCAACACAACATGAAACACAAGAAGTCTCAAGGTGTTTCATATTTCAATTCTAAAATGCTAAGCGGCATCGTTTTGCAATGTCTAGATTGCCCTATGTTGTTTTCTTCAATCTGAGCAGTTAGAAATAACAGAAATTAAGAAGAATTTAAGGTTGAAAAAATTAAGAACAATAAGCCTCGACAAAAGACAGCTCTCTAACGTCTTTCAGTTAACATTAATGTTTCGTACTCCTAAACAAATAAATAAATAAATAAATAAGTGAAAAATCACGAGTTTCATCTTAATCCGCAGGCGAATAATTTTAAGTTAATATCTGTTATAAATGTAGTAAATTGCACTTGAATTTATACCTTACCGGTAGAATTCTGAGATTGTGAAGGAGACCCTCTTTTGACTTAAAATATCCACTCCGAACGCTTAGTTTTAAACTGTTATTATATACTGTTTATCATGTAACTCTAACTTGCTGAAGTAACAGTTTCTTTTCAGGTGCTAGTCACCAAATACAACAAGCTCGAATTCTTTTCAATAATTTACATCATGTGTTGAAAACGGATTGCAAATCCGAGCTTCAAATCCAACTTATATTGGCGCCAATGAGTCGATCCCACCCAGCAAAATACGAAATAAATATGGGTTATACATGAGCCATTTCCGACACTATAGACCACAATAGTCAAATTAATTTTAGATTACTGAAAACAGGTTTTCATCCTGTCAAGGATGAAGGATTTGAGTTTAAGTTCAAATTAAAGACAAAGTTTTTTAAAAGTAAAAAGTGTGTTTTATTAGTTCAGCGACAAAAATAATAATGACTTTATATTTAACTTCGAAGAAAAATGTTTGTTTCTAAACCTTGTTGTTATGAATTTTTAAACACCTGTTGGATCTTATAAATCGAACTTGATCAAAACATAGCAACTATTGCATTTTTTGTCTTGGTTAAGTTTTGTTAAATTTTATTGATGTTGTTCATAAAACTGCTTTTAATATATTTTTATTCATAATACAGAATCATTTCGCAGTAGCGGCAAAGCTTATTGTGGGGCGAGCTAAATTACTAAATAGATTTTTAGGTTAAAGCCTAAAACTACATGCTATATATATGGAAAACATTAAAATTACATTGAGGACATGTTTTTAGAAAAAATAAGACAAAATAGATTTTGTTTCAGAAATCAAGTTCCTGTTGATGCTAATAATTTAAATGAAATGTTTATAATTTCTGGCAATCTATTTTAATATCCAATGTCTTTAAGATTTTTTCCCTTTTTCTACAACAGCTAGCTTATCCGAGCTGTAACGTTCCTAAAAACAGAACAATGCAAAAAGTTTAATAATTCACAGCTTTTCAAGCCATATTAATTTAAAAGTTTGTACATATAAAACCTTTTTTTATCTATGAAACATTTGTTTGTCTAGGTCATCCAAATTAATTCAGTGGTTCTTGTTTGAACTTGTCATAATCTGAAATAACTTGTTCTACATGCACAATACTCATCTGATATAAATTGAGGAGAGTTCGGCATTGCAATAACTGGGAAACAATTACTCAAAAGAGGAACAAGAGATGATATAAAGAACATGGTGCTAGAAAACCAAAAAAAATTAATTTTCATTTTTATTAATTTTGCAGTGTTTACATCAAAAACATTTGTTTGTTTTAAGAGAGAAAATGTACATTGATAGCCATCTACTAATGTTAAAACAAGTTATGAATTGCTTTTTAAAATATCAAAAATATACTGCGATTTTCAAGTCCACTTCAGTGCCGATTCAGGCATCAAGTTAAATACCATGAGAAATATTTATGACCCACTGATGCTTCATCCTTTAGGTGAAACCAATTTCCCGGACGTTTCTTTCAGTACAAACTTTCAGTCTTTTAAACAAAAATTATATCTTTTTACTAAGCCTCCTGACTTCTAAAATTTTGTGCATTATATTATTCATAAACTGAGTTCTTAAATAGTAGTTAAAAAATTTAAAAAAAGATCTCTGGCTAAAATGATTAAAAATGATTAAAAAGTACCAGCCTTTGACTGCCCGAACAGCAGTCTTCGACGGGTAAGATGAATGTTAAGAAAGCAATGAAAAAACTTTAAACTAAAAACATGAATTTCGAAATAATAAAAATGTAAAAAATTATGAATATTTGTTAAAAAGAATGTTATATTGTCCAGGTAACGGACAAGAATTATTATCTGCAGTCGAAAGCTCGTAGTCAGTTTTTAATCATTTTAGCCAGAGATCGTTTTTAAATTTTTATATTATGTCCCCATTTTGACGAAGCAATATAACTGAACCACTAGCTTCAGTATGATTCCAAGGCGTACTTTGGTCTTTGGGTCTCTGTACATCGCTTAATATCGCGCAATATCACCTAATATATATTGCTTTGTATCGCCCAATATTGCCTAATATGGCTCAATATAGCCTGATATCTTCAAATATTATTCCCTAAGTTTGTAAAAGATTCTTTTTTAATGCTCAATACCCCCTATCGCGACGATGTAAGGATCTAATACATATTATAGTAGAGTAAGCCTATTCTAAAATTATTAAAATTTCCGAAATCCGGGCTTTGTGATTCTTATAAGCTGGATTCCTATAAAAAAAATTATGCTGCAGAATTAACTAGAAAAAGTATGTAAATATAAACAGCAGTTCTACTTGATAAAAGCTTCAAACAATATTCATGTTCTGAAATATATTTGAAATTATTAAAATTATATTTCAAGGACAATGAGTTATTTTAATTATCATAATATAATGTAAACCTTATAACTTGTTCATACTTACTGATATCAAAGATGTACTCTAGACGTTAACGACGAGATATGTTATTGGAGTCATACAAAATCCTGATAAAAATTTATATTGCATTTCAATATTTCTTTCTCGCAATATTTTCTCCCAACTAGCCGTCAATATTTTGTGGTCTCAAATGCATATATTCAATGTTTAAAATCTACATCCGTGTATATGTATGTAAACCTAATTGCTATAAAGCTCGCTTTGGAATTGGTCCAAGAACAATGGTTATTAATTTCAATTGTTTTTGAACCAATTGCAAAGCGAGCTTTATTGCAAGGGGGGTTTACACATATGGAAGTGAAAATGTATGACGTTCATGCAGTGTCTCAGCTTTTTTTTTCCTTTCAGATGCATTTCGGAAGTTACATAACCGATTTCTTTGAAGTGCGAGATACGCATACATTCAGCATAATGACGTCATAGATCATGTGATTAAGAAAATTTTCAATGCCTTGCTTTGTTTTTCATGACTTAAGCCAAAGGTGGATGAACTCGCGACTTTTTAAGTATTCTTTATTTTGCTTATTTTTGATTTTTGTCGAAAGCTATTGGTTAAAAAGTACTTTCACTGCCACTTAAAACTTCGATGGCCAAATAATATAAAAGCTAAACCTTAACGAGCAAGGTGGCTCATAGAACCGCCCATTATCTCCCGTACGTTGCGTAGGGTTAAGCGGATGAGAGTCTTTGACTCCCCCTGGACGGGACATTAATCTATCGCAGGCTAGCTCCCAGCAGACGATGGTACTCATTTAACTACCGCTATACCGTGGGAGGATGAAAAGCTGAGTTTGCTCAGGCGGAAAAAAGGTCAACTGACCGGAATCGAACAGGGGCCATTGTGGCTGCAAAGCAAAGCTGATCGTACCAACTGTGCCAACCACTTCCGCCAACTTTGATTTCTACTACGAAACAAAAATTCTGTTTTTATGTGCTAAACAAGTGGACGTCCAATTATACAATATATAATAATTATCAAATAATGTAAAAGTTTCACCTCTGCTTGCTTTAAATTTTAATATTTTAATATTAGTTAAAACTAGTTGTTGCTGCGATCAAGGTAGTGCTGACGGCTTAGTTTTTCGGTTAAATTAGTGTCTATGCCTCGTCAAAATTGATTACTGGATTTTCAATATTTGGCACGTACCATAAACCGTCAGAAATTTGGGGTTTATAAATCGCAGATAGATACATCGCATCTGATTTACTACAGGACTTTGTCAAGTGATTTGGTATTCCACAACTTCGCCCACTATGATTGACCTATGATTGGCTCCGAACAGTATACGAAGAACATGCCGACCTATGATTGGCTCCGAACAGTATACGAAGAACGCGCTGAACGTAACCCGAAGAAGTAACTCAAGTGGTAAATTATTCAACTATTTGGCTCTGGGGTGATAACGGCTATTTTTGCTTTTTCAGTTTTTGCTTTTGGAATAAAAATATCTGTACCATTACTTCCATTTCCCTCTAATTTGAAAACATATCGGAACACCGTCTGATCAAAAAATTGGCTTACATGTACGGTTTCAGTCACATGTCCTCTGACGTCATTACACTGCTTGCATACATTGCATACAACTGAAAAGTTTTGTGGCATAAAATCTATATATAATCGAGATGAATGCCAATATGCCAAGGAAACATTGAGTATCAAGTTATTGATAATTGCGACAATGAACTATTACAACTTACTACGTCTCATATTGTTATAAATTGCGACAATGTCTATTACAAATTGCGACAGGTGTTACAAAGTGCGACACGTTTTCAATTGCGACGTTATGACAAAATTCGGCCGTACATTCTGCAAAGTTTGTGCTAACTGAAATATCGGGAAATAGGAAAAATTGCATGAAGAAAAATTTGAGGTTGAAATCGTCAAAATTAGTGTTCAACCTCAAATTTTTCTTAAAAGAACTTAACAGCCTTAGCCGGCTCAGTTATACTAGTTCTTAAAAACAAAACCGCGTAAAAAAACTTTCTTAAGTAAAAATAATTTAAAAGCAAATACCAAATGTAATGGAAGAAATGCAGAGACAAAAGTATTTGTTATCATCGATAAAGCTACTCGATTATCATTGATAAAATTTGTTACGAAATAACCTAGATAGTTGAAAACCACAATTTACGTCATATCCCAGCAGCCATTACATGATGTATGCAATGAATAAACAAGCCAGACAAAACAATATGAAGTTGTCTTTTAAGAAAAAGTTAAAATAGAGATGTATGTCTTAATAATTATAATGTGTGAAAAACTAATGTACAGTTATTTTGTTGTTGTCTTAATCATGCACTCCAAGCAATTAAATCTTATCTAAAATTCTTTCGATAGTTCTCTTACATTCTTAAATTTAATTTTCTTTATTTCTTTGCAAAATGTAATCACGGATTGCAAATTTTAAATTCCCGGAACATTCTCAAGAGCAGATGATCGATTTAACATACATTAATCGACTGCCGGAACAGTCTTGAGACATACATTTCGATATCAAGTATTTTGTAAGAGAAAAATGTATTGGTTACTTCGGCCGATGAGATCATTTTTTCACCATGTGTTTGGGAGCTCTATCACGGAAGTGAGACCGCCTAACGGATTATTGAGGTGTTAATTAACTTCCTGAGGTTGATTGATTCACATTTAAATTGCCCCATATAAAATGCTTTAATATAAAGAAAAACTCGTAAGAAAAAATTTCAAGTGCATTCTCATATTACTTATTTTCCGTTCGGCATTTATGAACATTAGCTGACTTGTGAAGCTGATAACATGTTTTACATCAGCCCTTCATTAAAATGTTTGAACTCTCAGCACGGAACAATTTTGGAAAGTTACTCAACGGTTCAAGAACTTATTCTAAAACTTTTTATAGGCCAATTTTATACGTTTTAGGCACTCATTTCATGATTGGTCATAAGATCTACATAAAAAAGTTAAATAAATCGCATAAACTAAAACCTTTTAGATAACGGCAGAGAAAAACAAAGATTTGGACTAGAAGAGTAAATAAACAATGACGATACATGGTACGTGTGTGAAACCACGCGGTTTCAGGTTTGATTTTCTACAAGCTAGTCATGTCTTCAGCTCTTAGTGTTAACGGTAGCTCTTTCATGTCAAGTGTCAATGATGCCAAGATAGTTCTTTTCCGTCGTACATGAGTATGTATGTCCGTTTTGTGCTTCGAACCGATAACCACACAATGTATAACCGGCTCTTTTCTCCCAATACTGCTTGAGCAGTTATAAAAAAATCTCAAACATGAGCTTATTGTTTATACATCAAACACTGTATCTATTATCCACCTAACGAGTGCACATCGAAAGAAATCATAGACAGCACACTTTAGTTTTATATCTACTTTCAACACTGTGCTTGAACAGTTGTTTTATTAAAAACACTGACACAGCTTCAATATGCAGTGTCAGAATTACTTTAGCATATAAAAATAAATAATAAGTACTTTTACATGCATAATTTCGTGGTCAGTGTAAAATCTTACTTGTTACAAATCAACATATGTTGTCTCTTGCTTTTTTGTACGAGCCAATTCCGCTTATTTTGTCGGCGAAGACAATAGTTAATTGAGCAAGTAGTAGCAACAGTTAAGTTCCAACAAGAACAATAGAGAAGCTTGTACTTTTCCAGTCATGTGTGCAGCGGCATTGACACCAAATGGTTTTAAATAATAGTAATTGAACTGAGTGAAACGCACGGAGCGCAACCTCCATTTGAAACTGGATTCACAAATATTATTATTTCAGGCCAAACATGAACTCAAATCAGTCCTATGATCTAGTATGATGAGATAAGATAGACATTATGTCGCTCTTTGAATTTCTCATAAAAAATATAAAAATTATTTCCTTATAATATTGAAGGGGCTTTTTAAACTGACGACTCATGACACTTTTCTCCCGTTGTGCTATCAAACATAAGAAATCCTGGGAATAAACTAAAGTGATACTACGCAATCTCTAAAATATGTGGCGACTGTAAAGCGAAGGTTACGAGTATGATATCTGTGTTTGTATATTGAACTTTTTAAAATTATAAAGGTATGTAACTCCGTTTACAAGTTGTAACTCACATATACATAACAAAGTAACACTCGCACACAGTCAAATAAAGAAAACAAAACACTGACGTTTAAAAGGTCAATCCTTCTTAGAGCGAAAATAATTTTGCTTTCTTTTTTAATTGTGTTTTACTTTAAAAGAAGTTTCTCAGTTCAACACATTTTTTTGTTGGCGATGACAAGTATTTAATGGGTGCGACAAGACCGCAAGCTGCGAAACAATTTTACACCAGCCATCTTTACAAACCTGCAATGTTCCAGCTCCCGGCCTCTTGTTGTTTTCCCGTCATGAAACCTAAGTGCCTCACTTAATCACATTTTAAAACTAACAACAAAGTCATTATTGTATTAGGCCTAATATTTTTTAAACAATATATCTGCATTGAATAACTTTCTAACAAGTAAAAGCTGTTGTACTCGATTTAAAAGGCATCAAAATTGTATGAAATCGGTTTTGGTATATAAGAAAAAGTGTAGTCTAGACTAGTATAGTAAACATTGAAGAATTATTACTTTCGACAGTTTAACTCACCAGTTAGTGATAAGGCTTTTGAACGAATATAAATTTGGCCGCCAGAGATTTTTCGGAACTTGCTTGGTTACTTCTCAAAATAAACGAAAACGTTTTTAAAAATGCTACCTACGTACCGCCTGCGTGGCGCAAACGCTTTTGCTCAGACCTAAAATTGTAATCTTCCTCCGGGAAAACATTGCGATCATAACAATTGCACTACGATTCAATGGGCTTTTTAGAATTTCGCCAATCTGCCAATCAGGTTTTTTTCAAAATGTGTTCAAACTGTGTGTGGCAAAAGGCCGAAAGTGATTACACGGACAGCTATTATTTGCCTTTGATCCGAGCATAAAAAAAGATTACGTTTTTCCGATTCCGGTTTGGTAGAGAATTAACCGTGGTCTTTCTTTGTGGTGTAACTGTAAAGTCATCATTTCCGATATTCATTTAGAAAATACACATACTTAGAATACCAGAGAAATAACTATTACATAAATAGATCATAAATTCTAAAGGTTAATAAAATGCATCATAAATCAAGATACTCCATCAATCAAAACAAATTATCATTTTTTTAAAAATGATCATATCGTGATATTGAGAATAAGATGACCATGGTCAAAGTTGTTTCCATTCAGATTCAATTTGATATTTCCTTAGAGCTTTTTTAAGGTTTTGATTTTGGCATTCTTGCTTTGCACAGAGAAATCAAAGTTCAAGAATTTGTAATTCAAAAACAACTTACTACTTAGTCAGACCGATAAGACTTCATGGTAAGAAATATTCCTTTTTTTGAATCGTAAAGTAAACACTATTTTGGATATAGCTGAGTAATGCCTAATGGTAGTTTCTGTATTTTAGTTGAAAACCGTTTGCATGTTCTCATCTGGTTACAAGCTATATAAAGTACCCGCTTCAAGGGTTTTTATTTCTAGTAAACGTATAACTATTTATAAACAATTATTATAATATTTGGTCCATCATGTGGAAGTCATATATATAGAATTCACATTATATGTCCGTATTCGGGGGGATGGGTGATACACTGGGTGCGAACTCACCGCCTATCCCCCCAATGACCGCAGAGGTCCACAATTTCTATTGGATTATCAAAGTAATGAATAGAAGACAAAGTTTACGGTGGAAAATGATCAATAAAGAATATTTATAAGTACTTTCCATTTAGCTCTCAATAATCAAATTGCATAAAATCTTGTTTGTCAGTTCAGAAAAAAGTCAAAAGGTTTTTTTTAGCAAAGAGTTTTTTAATATTTTCATGCTGTCCTGAAAGTGAAAATGCGAGTTGTGATGAAATAACGTCACTTCTGGGAGAGCTTGTCACATAAAATGTTGTAACCCCCAGCAAATTTTGCGTACGCGCCAGCAGCGCATTTTATACCTGAACCGTCATTGCCAAGAAGCCTTTTCGTAAGATTAATTTTCATTAGGTTTCCCCCTAAAAAATAAGAAGAGCTACTTAGCGCGCAAGCTACAACTTTGAACGGTGTTTTTATCTTATAATTCATAAATGTAGGGGATATTTATTTATACACGGTGGCGTGAACATATGGACCCAGTTGTTCGAAAGCGGATTACTGATTAGCACTAACCCAGGGTTAAATGTTTAACTTACGATCTTGTTTCCAATTTTACAAGGAAAATTTTAGCTGCGATTTTGGGATTAACAAGACTTTTCCTACAAAAATCTAAACAGTATAACATAAATACCGTTTACCTTTTCTTAAAGAAGAAATTTTTGGTTGAATTTTTGATTAATCCAGGGTTAAACTTAACCAACTTTGAACAACTGGGCCATGAAGTTTATCTTCGAGTGGTAAAATTATTTCACGAGTGAGATGTACTGAGTTATAACTTATATATCGGTTGTTTTAAATCACACCTTTTTAAAACTATAATCAAATGCTCAGAATTATACTAAAGACAGTTCTAAGCAATTGTACAAATTCAGTGTTTTTGTTCAAAATTATTTAACAAGAGAGAACGACCTTGTAGAATTTTGGTCGAGTAGCTTAAATTTGCTGAATGCCATCTTCCCGGTATTTTAATATCTGAAGTTCTTTCTTATCTTGAATTTTAAAACGGATTACGTACGTACAACATTACATTTTTAAATTCTAGAGCTAAATCGCGAAACCATCACATTATTGATTATATTTCAAAGTCACTGGGAGGGAGATGATTGCAGATGAGTTTGTATCTTGCAAGAAGAGCCTCTCAAAGCTGATATACAGTAAGAAAAAGCTCTGCTTGAACCGTGTTGTCTTTTTAATGAAGTATAAATTAGCTTTCCTCAATTATTGCCTGGCACAGTTTTGGAATTCAGAAAACAAAATTTTGCTGCAGTAATATAAAGCCTGATCAAGTTGTTGTAATACTTTTTCATAATCGTTAAAAGTGAAAAAATAAAAATTTCGCCAAAAGCCTATTCTAAATGACACCGAAAGTTCGTATGAAAAACAACCTAATTCACATTTGGAATTTTTTTGTTTTGAAAACTATCTTACAGACAAACTTTTGGTATCGAAATTAAAAGGAAAAGCAATACGAGATATTTTGATACTTGACAACAATGGCAGCAACTGTAATCCCGTATCGGTTGGAGCGGTATTTCCTTTCCTTTATGACCCTAAAGAAACAACGCAGACATCACGAAGACACAATAATCCTAACCTATCTGATATGCCACTTGTATTTTGTAATATATTGATTCCTTGTCAATATCAATATAAATCAAGTAATTCCTGTTTGTTCCGGGTTTCCGGAAATTGTATTTTTTCTTTTTCTAATTATCAATCACTTTGACGCTAATTTCAGTCTAACCTCTTTGTTGTAGAAAAAATCATAAATACTCGCTAAACCAATAAATTTGTGACGAAATAAAAACTCGCAAAGCAATGAACTAAATTTAGCCTGAAGGCTTTGAAAAATGAATAAATAATTTTATCATAGTTTTAGTTCAAGGAAGTGTTTTTAGAAATCTGTTATCATAATCAACTATTAGACGTAAACCGAACAATCCATGCAGTTGTGGCGTTTTTAGAACGCATTTTCCATTCTTTTGAATACATGTTTTTAGAAGAACCATTTAACTTTGCCGAGGCTAATTATTCTTAAACTTTTTTGACTGTCTCAGCCTCAAGTTGTTCTTAATTTTGTTCTTATTTCTGTGAGCGATTTGAAATAATGAAAAATTTCAGAACAAGCAGACTTACAAAAGCAGTACGGATCGTTTGAGCAACTTCTACGGTATATCTTTAGATTATACGTGTATCATCTGGGACAACAGTTGATGTGATAAATAAGAAACGGAACTTCTGCGGGCTGAAAACGTGTAACAGAGACACTAAAGAAGATAAAGGTGCCGTAATTAAATTAGTTCGTGCTTGAAATATTAACATGTCCCGAAGCTAAACCGACAAGTTTGGAAAGCAACTTTTAGACTAAATCTACATTTTTAGAACGATGTTTCAGTGTTTTTCAAGAGATAGAATTTTTTATTATATAATTATATATCAATCCTCTTTCATAGCAGGAAACTTTAAAAACAGTCAATGCATTCCAGTGCAAAGACAAACAATTACCTTTTGCCGCCGTATTTCTCGGGAAATGAGCGTCCAACAAGGCGAGTATAAATTTCCCTCAATACTTTACAGAATTGTCCGATATCTTTATAGAGCCAAGAAAACTTTCTCATTAAAAAAAACGAACAGGCTAATGGAATAAAATGTCATGTTTTTGATATGTTTGGCAGAATTGATTACAAACTTTCAAACATTTTTGACTTATTGGTTTTCTTGTCACTTGTGACAAGAAATTTCATTTATTATGAAACTACCGCAATTTTCGCTGGAAAATCTTCTTCTAAAACACAAACAAGGACCAAACTATAATCATGACACGTCATTTCGAAGCAGCAATATAAATGTTAAACCAAATAGTGAATATATGCGCCATTTACCGTTTAGTATAGCCTAACAGTTATGAGAAGGTGTTAATCATGGACTGCGCAACCGTGTGGGCTGTGTGGGCTATAGCCCCACAATTTTATTTCCCAAAGACATTTAATTTCAAGTGTAGATGATCGGAAATCTACTCATTAAATTTAAAACACTCAGCTGGTCCTAATGGTGTCCTTTCTCAGTCCGCCTACCGAAAGGTGCTGTATGAATACATTGACATACTAACATGAAGTATTTACCCTGCTCACGTTGCAAACCACTACATGTAAAATCAAAACCAATTGCAATAATTTGGACCTTACAGAGATCGCCAATGACTTTTTTTCAATTCGTAGCATTTTGGCAAATTTTCGTCGGCTGATTAAATGGAACTTTCTTACACACATAGAACAACAACAACTAGTTCGATATGTTGATGGGTCTGAGCAATGCTCAAAGACGATATATAGCGCAAAAAAAATATGAGTATTAAATGTAGTTCAGTGCATGAACATTTTAATAGTAAAAATTAATAATATTTTTTGCTATTATTAATTTATATCAAAAGCAGTTAATCATAGATTGGTAAACAATTAAAATATGTTGTTGAGAATAGCAAATGTAGGTCTCCTCTCCTTGCGTGTCCGCGTATGTTGGTAGTGTGTACACGTACGTATGACGTGTTAACGTATTCTTGTATTTTCTAGGAGTCTAAAAGGGTTTAGCTTAAAAACCAGCTCACTCAATTTTAATTTTACTCACCGAAGAAATATCAGCACGCCTTGAGAAGTTATTTGGAAAATCTTTACGGTTTCGCCTATAACTCCCCCAAAACGGACACCGTCCTAGTAAGAGTTTAATAGCCCCACCACTTTTGAAATCACTGCGCAGTTCCTGTTAATGGTTACAACTCGGCTCTACTTACAAAGCCAATTTGCTAACATTACAAAACTAAAACGCATTTAACCTTTTGGCGTGAACGTTATTTTTTCCCAAATGTTTTACACGCAAGATTTTAGTTCATTCAGTCTTAACACAGTTTACAACCACCGGCTTTACGTAAAGTAAGCATGAATTAAGCTGTGTTTGTTACAAGTTGTACGAAGATATAAATGCAAAATACGTTTTGGTTCGTTTCAATTCAGACACGACCGGATACTACTCATTCTTTCGGCGTTGAAACTTCCACCCTAATTGCGAACATAAAGCAGCGACGGACAGATTTTTTGTCATCGCCATTTGTTTACGCTAAGTGGGTGTTTACACCACTACTAGTAGTCATGGTTTTTTCTGCTGTTGTCAAAACTGATATCTTCTTCAAAAGAGCTGTGAGAACAATTTGTGCCTTTTATAGAATTGAATTGCGTTACACTTGTAAGTTGAAACTTTCACACGGCATTAACAAGGTGTGGATGCCACACAACGCTAAGATTTGCGGTTTAGTTGTTTTTAATTGTGGCCAGCTCGAAGAATTTTATGCCAGTTGTCTCTGATCCATAATTTACATAAAAAATACATTTACAAACTATCTTACGACCTTTAACATGATACTACTAGTTTTAAAAAACGTTAAAAAAAACAGTGTGTTAATGACTTGAGTAGGCGGAACGTTTTTCTATCAGAGTATTCAGTTATCCTAGAATGAGCCGCAGAATGATTTAATGGGGTTCTAACCATAGTTGAAGCAGTAAGCGACTCCAATTTCCTACTGAAAACAAAGAGTGGCTGTTTTCATTAACAGAACACAGGCGCTGGGCGTCGTTCTAACATTATACGTAACGACAAAACGCAGAGAACAAAGTATGGCGTAACTCATTATCGAATAACTCAAATTTTTTCTTTGTCTAATATAACATTAAAGGATATATTACATTTCAGTTTTTTCACTTTTCCTTTATTTTGTTCTTCTTGTTACTCGCCCGCCATATAAAAGGACTTACTAAAATATCTTACTTATCATTTCCGCTATTTATAGAGTCTAAAGTTGTGCTTCACAGCGAGACTGACTTTGGGAATTTTGGTGTTCAAATGAACTTCTGATACCATCTGCTGATATAAAATATTATGGTGCTTGCTTCTATCAACGACACGGCGGCATGACTAAACACTGCATTGCACACTTAGAATTGTACCGCCAAGGGTTAAAAAAAACGATCAAATGTTTTAGGTGATGACTGTTTTAGAAACCAATCGTAAGTAAAGCAAAAATGAAGAAAAAACGTTTTGACATACCAGACAATGATGACTTTTCAGGCCCGTTTGAATGACTTTCAGTTGTCAACTCCTTATTGCTCAATGTCTTACACACTCTCACTACCAATGATATTAGCACTTTCTTTCGTTTTTGCCAGAGAGTGTTTAATTTACAATTTGAGAGACAGCTTCCTGAAAGCGCCTTCGGCACTCGATTAAATGGTTTCGATTATCAACGGAACCTAGCTCTGTGTATCAGTGACAGCTGTCGTTCAGGATAGGCATAAAACTTCACAACCATTGGCTAAAACTTTGTTTTGCCTTTTTTCTTACCTTTCAGAATTAATTTGGAGACATTCTCTTTCGGAAATAATGGCTATTAGCCGGAATATAACAGGGTTTATGTGGTTATATTTACCGCAGAGAAAAAAATTGGGTTATATCACGAAACCGTTAAATTGCAGGGGATATGTGCATGCGTTCTGTTGATGTTACAAGAAGAAAACTGAACTAATGTATTTCGGGCTCCAAGGATGATAACTGAAAATGGGAAGAAAAACCCCAATCATTATTTGGATGATCGTTGGACAAGTGCTAGAATTCAGAATAATATTATGGGTATCAAAGTTTTCGTCAAGGATCGCTGCGGGGTGCTAGTCAGTGATTTAGCCGCCTCAATTATTTATCTTTTTAAATATAAAAACAAAAAATGTTCTAAAACAGAAAAAATGTGTAGAAACGTATTTCAGTAGAATTTAATGTTTAAAAAGTTATTTAAAGAATATAATCTTGTATAATTTAGGCCTAGTGTAGACGGAATGTCTTATCTTATTTTCTTGCCGCATTCCCATTTATCATAATCCAGTTTAGAATGACAAGATGGCAAAGTGGCAAAATTTGTCTCAGTCATGACAGAATTTGATGATATGCACGCTTTTCTAATATAATATAAAGAACGAATAAATTTTTTAGAGGCTCGTTGTTCTTAACTTTTCGTTTCAGCCTCAAATTGTTCTTAATTTTGTTCTTGTCATAGCAGCTCAGCAGAAGAAAAAATATAAAAGAAACTTTCAGCATTGCAAAACGATGCACCAGTCGCAGCTTACAATACAAATGCGAAGTACCGCGAGACTTCTTGTACTTTAGTTTGAGTTCATTGCTAAGTTAAATTTATGTTCTTAGTTAATTCTTTACAAAAGATATTTTCACAGCGGATATTTGAGGTATTACTATTATGTCACATTTAGTTCGCAAATTTTCAATATTATCTCTTTATCATATGTCAAATAGAAACTCAGGACTTTTGCTCTTGCCTGACAGACTTTGAGCTGCGCCAACAGTTACCCTGGCCTAAACGTATCTTCTTATGACCAAGTCACTGACGACGATTTACTTTATTATTCGTTGAGGAAACAGGCCGGCTATTTCTGTTGCCATCAGTTTTCTACTGGGCTGCACCTACGTTCAAAATAATTTTGGTTGGTAGCGCTGTTGCATGTTCGATATCTACTCAGTGGGCTGGGCTAATGTTCCATATCATTCATTTGGCCAAATCAAGACATATGGATGAAGACGAAGAATAAAGGAAAAAGATATTTGAAATACCATCAGCATAGTTAAGCTTTTTAGAGAACAGCTTTAATAAGGCTTAACAGTTTCTGAGTAAAATT
>JAOBRB020016513.1:0-16100 GCA_027575285.2 Zoanthus pulchellus | reverse complement strand
CCAAGCGGAGAAAATTTACATTTTTGGTAAATGATGTTTAATAGGACGAAATAATACTAAAACAACAAAGACAGGTTGACAAGATGATACATTTCCACCACCTTTTTATACTACCATTGTAATTATCATTGTTGTTGTCATTGCCTTTGTTCTTTTTGTTACTAATGTCATCACTAATGTTTTAGTAATCTATATGATTTAGCTAATGAAAGGCATAACTATAGCAACTGGGCCCAGTTGTTCAAAAGCCGATAAGCACTAGCCCTGGGTTAAATATTTAACCCATGGTCTTGTATCTGTAATTTTGGGATTAAAAAAACTTTTCCTAGAAAAATCCAAGTAGTATTCATAAATAACCGTTTACCTTTTCTTAAAGAAGAAACTCCTGTATGCATTTTTGCTTAACCCTTGGCTAAACCTAACCAGCCTTTGAACAACTGGGCCCAGATTTGCTTCAAAATCCTCTCTGTGTCTGCCAAGTTTTAGAACTAATTATGGTAAATTCAACATAAAGTTTGCAGGAGCTAAAGCTTGGAATGCAGTTGATCAAGATATAAAAAAAAGCCTCCAGCATATCACAATTTAAAAAGTCAATGAAAAAATCGATTATAGATAACTACAAAAACATACCATTCGATATTCAGTAACTGCATATATGATGGTCACTTTTTAGTTTGATTTTTAGATACTTCTACTCCATACTATATTATTTGATATTTGTGTTGTCTATTTAACAATTAGACTACGAGCCCGAGTTTTCTACGAGCAAGTAGTCAACGAGGCGCAGCCGAGTTGACTATCGCTTGTAGAAAACGAGGGCGAGTAGTCTAATTGTTTTAGTATAAATTTACAATGTTCTTATTGCATAAAAATGTGGAGTAACGTTTAGGAAAAAATGTTTTATTGTGTTTACAAAGGTTTCAAACACATCTTTCTTACGGATACACAGGTAAAACCTTTATCTTAGTCTTACCATGAAAATTAAAACTTTTCATTCCAAATTTTGTCGCTATTTTCGTATTTTCTGGAACTGCTCTTTCAATTAAATATTCAATTTCTTGGTCCGAAATTTCGGCAAATTGTCGAGACACTATTGTTTCTTTTTTTTCTCAAAGCGATTCTTGTCAGTCATGTACATGAAGCTTCGTGGTTGGTCAAAATTGATAGAAGAACGATTTTCATTGGCTATTCACAACTGTTTTCTATCAGCAGATAGAAAGCAGTAAAAGAGCCAATCAAATTCACAGATTCACAATAGAACAATGTAAATTTATACTAAATATCATTAGTATATCTTCGCTAATGACCACATATAAAAATCTTGTCTAACTGTCTTGTTTAGATTTTTAGTTATTATAGACAGACTGTACCTAAAGGACGTTTATTTCCAAAATTTTTGTAAATACTTAAGAATTATGGTATTAAATAAATCATTGTCATTGTCATTGTCTATTGTAATTGGCAATTCTACTGAAGTTTTTTGTTTTGTTTTGCTTTTTAAAACCATTATTAAAATAAAAATTATCATTAATATTTCTGTCAAGTCCTTATTATTGTTATTATAAGTGCCGAAATCATTGTAGTTGCCATTTTCAGTCTCATATCATTGATATATATAGTCATTGCAATTTTCATTCATTGTTTGGTCACTGGCAATATCCTTTCTGTAGCAGCTGTTGCCATTATCACAATCCTTGTTATTGCTACTGAAAGTGTCGATACCATTGTAGTTACCACTTTATGTGACAATTTTTATTTGCTTGTGTAGATGAACAACATTGACCAATTCTTGTATGACAATTATATTTGCTGAAAAACTGGCGTGTTAGTTTTTATGTGGCAAATAAAAATTGTCACATACGAAAATTGTCCGTGTTGACGAGACAACGCATAAAAATTGTCATTTTTTATGTCATTCATAGATTCAAATAAAAATTGCTCGTATAGACGGGGCGTACACTAGCAAATAATAAAACTTGTTACATAAAAATTGCTCGTGTAGAAGGGGCTTTCTCAGCAAATAAAAGATTGTCAAACAAAACTTGTCACATAAAAATTGCTCGTGTAGACGGGGCGTACACTGGCAAATAAAAATTGTCAAATAAAAACTTGTCACATAAAAATTGCTCCTTTCTGTAGCAGCTGCTGCCATTGTCACAATCCTTGTTATTGCTACTGAAAATGTCGACACCACTGTAGTTACCATTGTCAGTCTGATGTAACTGACATTGTCATTGCAATTTTCATTCATTGCTTTGTCACTGGCAATATTCTTTCTGTAGCCATTGTTGCCATTGTCACAACCCCTGTTATTGCTATCATAAGTGTCGAGAGCATTGTAATTACCATTTTCGGTCTGATGTCACTGACATTATCATTTTTTGTTTTGCCACTGCCAATATAATTTCTGTAGTTCTTGTTGCCAGTATAACAACCCCTGTTATTGCTATTGTAAGTGTCAATATCATAGTAGTTGACCTTGCTACCATTAACGTTACCATTATCATTGTCTTTGCTCTTGCCCTTGTTGATCTTATTTTCATTCTAACAATTACCATTGCTAAATATGTCGTTGCTACAATGAAATGCTATCGTCGTCGTTAATACCATTAAGGATGTAACACAATGGCAAATGGTGGTCAAATATTGAGATTCAAACTAGATTCTAGCAAGATTCTTTTGTATAATTGATTACCATGTGCGCTTAATTTGAACCTTATTAACACAACAATTGTACACGATACTCACCCGATTGTAATAGCCGTATGTCACAGCATTTGGTGTAATTCCTTGCCTCTTCATTTCAAAAAAAACCTTTAAAATAAACGTTAAGATTATTAAAAATTTTCAGGTAGTGCCGGTGAAGTATACAATATCGAATTGTTTTCAGTAGCCAAACAACTTCATTTAAAGACTGAAAGTTATTTGTCTCCCTTTCCTAGGGTTGAATGTAATACAAATTATCTCCGCTTTATTTATTAAATAGATTTTATAAAAAGATGCAACGATTTCTCAAAAACTGCTGCTTTCAAACTATAATTTTTCTTCAGTGCTAATTGTACAAAACTCCAGTTTTTTAGACCCTGAGTTTTGAGAAATTTCTTGGGCAATGACCACTGTTGTACGAAACCTTTCCCAATTTCTTTTCGCAGCAGTATGTATGAAGTAAAATGAATGCATAACTACCTTTACAGCGAGGGCTGGATGTCCAAACTGACCACAAAGTTGCATTAACACTCTATAGCAAACCTAAGATGAGAGAACAATCGCCACCACGAAGGTGTGTTAGGAACTTTAACATTTACCCTCAGTGAGTTTAGTTTTTGTTAATTTTTCTACCACTACGACAACTGTCCATGACTTAGTGATGAAATTGTAAATTATATACACTGTATAACAAAGAGAAAACTTCTTGTCTAAGGTCTAACGTCTCTTTGCTTTAAACGGGAACTCAAAAAATGTTTTGTTGATGGTTACATCACAAATAGCAATTGAGTTTTCTTGAAACTTTTTTTCCCCTTTTCCTATTTTTATTCTTTTCTTTTTTTTTGTCAATCCACTTTTCTGATACATAAAGAGTGTATTTAAACTATAATGGGCACCCGACTAGATTAGCTTTTCATAGTTATTCCGCGGGGTGTCCAACCACTATAGTTATGTATATATTTATGTTTCGAAGAGTGTACTGTATTTAAAAGGATGTGGAAAATAAACATTGTTGACGTTGTTGTTGTTGTCTTTATATACGGTGGATAATTTACATTTTCATCCTTTAACTGTTTTTTTGGAAACACCGACGGAACTCACACTAGATAACCGCTAGCTATTACTCTCTTAAATGTAATAGAAATGCGTTCGGTGCGTAGATATAAAGAAAGAAATAAGAGAAAAATAATATATATAGCCCTCGGCGGGAATCGAACTCCACTTCTTCGGTTTACTAGTCCGACGTGCTAACCACTACATCACAAGGACCAACCACGCAGGCAACGCAGCCAGACAACGTTATATAGATGGTAACTGTAGAGGTTCTCAGGGCGTTATTTTTCTGTAATGGTAAGTTGAACACCGTAATATTTGGTACGCATATATGGTATTATATGTAGATGAATGTAATTGATGCGTTCGGTGTGTAGATATATAGAAAGAAGTAAGAGAAAAATAACATATATAACCCTTTGGCGGGAATCGAACCCCACATCTTCGGTTTACTAGTCCGACGTATTAACCACTAAACCACAAGGACCAACCAACTGTATACAGGTAACTGAGAAAGAAACAATTACAGCAATATCTTCTAAAGCAAATGACTGCAACATGTGTCTAAATAAGCGAGAAGAAAGCGAGAAAATGAGAAAAAAAGTGACATCAAAACTAGAACTTGATTCTTCTCGATAAGCACTGCACAAAAAATCACCAATAACGGTCATCTGACAAGTTAAAGTTTTTATATTGCAAAAAATATACATTTTAATTCCATTACAAGATAGCTAATAAGGAATCAAACCATAAAAATCATAATTACCATTAGGGAGAGTGAAAACTCGAAATTCAAAGATTTTAAAAGATGCCTTGATCGGAAAATCTGTAAGTTAACGAAACTCCAGCCTTCCAGGTGACTTAAATGATAAAATTCATTGTTGTTGATTTTTTTTTTTAATATCACTTACATACCTCGTCAGGAAGTTTAATTCCATTCTTCTGCATTTTGCATAAAATCTAAATTAAAAAAGGAAACCGAATGGCCTTTAATACATGAGTACCAACTAGTAAGACATTAGAGAACTTAGCTAGCTAAATCCTTATACGAGCCTAGTGGCCCATGGGGTCGCCGCTTATCTCCGGTTTCTGTACTGTTGAGCGGATGAGAATCTAGACTCCCCGTGGATAGTACACTAATCCATCGCAGGTTAGCTCCCAGCAGACTCTGGTACTCATTTACCTACCCCGGGAGGATGGAAAGCTGTAGACGAGACAACACATAAAATTGTCAAGTTTTTGTGGTCATTCATAGATCCCAGTCTCCAATCTTTTGTTTTCAAATAAAAATTGCTCGTGTAGACGGGGCGTACACTAGCAAATAATAAAACTTGTTACATAAGAATTGCGCGAGTAGACGAAGCTCCCCCAGCAAATAAAAATTGTCAAACAAAACTTGCCACATACAAATTGCTCGTGTAGACGGGGCGTACACTAGCAAATAATAAAACTTGTTACATAAGAATTGCTCGTGTAGACAAGGATCCCCCAGTAAATAAAAATTGTCAAACAAAACTTGTCACATACAAATTGTTCGTGTAGACGGGGCTCCCTCAGCAAATAAAAACTGTCAAATAAAACTTGTCACATAAAAATTGCTCGAGTAGACGGGGCTTTAACCTCGATGTAAAAACTTCGCAATTCTGACAGACTAACAAGAAGGCAAAAAGCAACTTGTAGGCCTTCGTAATGATCACTACAATCGCACGTTTCATGATAGCAACATTATTCTGCTGAAAGTTTAGCCCCGGGCTCGTCACACTTCAATTCAACTTTAAATGCCAATTACATCTTCTGGATACTGAAAGACAGTCAGTGTAACGTTCTTGAATTTAGAGTAAAACATTAAATATGTTAATGTAATGCAAATTCATCATTTCATCTTGAGCAGCACATCTGCATTAAATTATATTAATATTTTATTTACCAAAAGCCATAGCTCAAGGAAAAAAAATAAAATTCCATGACTTTTCCATGACCTTTGCCATTCTTCCCAAATTCCACGACTTTTCCAGGTCTGGAAAATGCATTTTTAAATTCCTTGACTTTTCACGACCGTGTGCACCCTGATAATCTAACAAGGCGATACTTTACTGTTGATTTCGTTGAAGTTACTCGTCAATCCAGTTCTAAGATAAAGATAAATATCTATATATATTTATCTACGTTTCATTTCATCTATTAAGATATATTTTATCCTCATACCTCGAAGGCGACATGAAGCACTTTGGCCTTATTGTGGTGCGACTTGATATATGACGGTAAATGAATGAACCACAAACTGTAGCAGTATGCCAGCAAACACCTGCATATAAAAGTTATTTTATAACGATTTGGTGAATATTGTAACTGAACTCGATTCATAGGGCAATTTCAAATACATTTAAACTATATAATCTTTGATAATATCCTTTAATAAATCTTGTTTACAGGTTCTTTTGAGGTCCACGAACCACATTTATTTTAAACGATATTCGTAAAAACATTGTAGCGGAACTGATAGTCAAACAAAAACAAGCGATGCATTTCCAGAGCGATACGTTTCCTTTCGCTTGTTCTTGAGCAAGGTGTTCCAAATTACCAAATCTGAATATACACAAAACTTTAGTCACCTTTCTCCTTTCTTCGTAAAATTATTATGCATAGTGAAATGGTTATGAGTGAAACGATTAGAAAATAATTACACGTCCGACCCTTGAGGCGAAGAAAATTCATAAGAGTTTTGATAACATACATGCGAAATTATTAGCTAATTTAACGAGCAAACATTTAATTCTAAATAGTAAACCCTTATTTAAACACTTTACAATGAAAATCAACGATGAGATTTATGTCTATACTCTCAATTTTTTGATAATAAATTCATTTTGAGAATGACGTCCAGCGAGACGTCGAAACGTCAAATTTCATCGTTGATTTTCATTGTAAACATTTGATTATTCTTAAATACCATGGCAAAAAAAATGTTTATCTTTTATTATTTGTATTAAATCATTATGTTGCCTTTATTGATAAACAGTTGGATTTTAAAAGTTTCAAACTCTAACTTTTCGCTACATTCTCAGAAGCAAACTTTTTCAACCAGCATTTACTTTACCTGTGGTAACAACTAGTAAGTAGATCTAAATAAACTGCATACTAGCTAAATCCTTTCGAGCCTAGTGGCCAATGGGGCCGGCGCTTATCTCCGGTTTCTGTAGTGTTAAGCGGATGAGAGTCTATTTTACTCCCCCTGGACGTGACACTAATCCATCGCAAGTTAGCTCCCAGCAGATGCTGGTACTCAAATACCTACCCCGAAAGGATGGAAAGCTGAGTTGGCTTAGGCGGAAAAGAAGGCCACACAAATATTCAAACTAACTCTAGGCAAAGTACCGGGATCGAACTGCGGACCTTGTGGTTGGAAAGCAGAGATCTTACCAACTGCGCCAACCATGTCCGCCCCGAAATAGCAAGATTAGGTGAAAAATCCTATTCCTGATACAACAACAGACATTTTAAACTAATTTACACATAAACATACATATTGTTCGCCCTTTCAGTCCCACTTGCATTGGGTAATTCTCCCAACTAGAGTCCATACTTTTCATTGAACAAATTTGATAGAATTTTTTTTTTAATCTTCCGTAGTTTGCTTTGTTTCATCAATAATCACTTTCTCATTACCAAATGTTATATTCTGTGTGTTATGCAGGGAGAAGATGGGTATTGATGCCTGACTGAGACTGAAAAGGTTAACTCAAAAACTTAGTACAAATTGAGTCAATTTGTGCTTTGACAAAACTCTTGAATTTTGTAAAACAACAGGTCCAGTATACCTACCACAATCGATATGCTCTGCATGATTATGGTAAAACTTTTAATGTGATGAAGAATAATTTCAAATGTCTTTTTCTATCAACAAGCAGTACATTAATTGCAGTTAGATTGAGGACTGCGCTATTGTTGTTGGTAAGACTGGTTTTAATTCAACAGTATGCAAACTTACTTTGACCACTGAATAGGACTCGAAGAATTCTTCTTTGCCCACTGTTAAAAAAAAGATAACAGCTAATATTAATTAAGGAAAACTCAGCCATCAGAAATAACATGACTTTTCCCGACCTTTAATGGAAAACTGAAAGCTAAAACTAACCTAGTTTTGTTTGATTCTATTGGTATAGTAGATTAACTCTGTGAGCCGTGTGTTAAAGGAGAACTGAATGCTAAAACTAACCTATCTTTGTTTAAATCTATTTGTATAGTAGATTAACTCTGTGAGCCGTGTGTTAAAGGAAAACTGAAAGCTAAAACTAACCTATTTTTGTTTTATTCTATTGGTATAGTAGATTAAGTCAATTTTAAATTAATCAATCGCAATGGGAAATGAAAAGTAGAAACGAAAACATCTCTTTAAAAAGAGTCCGATACTGTGGTCGCAAATGACATTGTCAGCGGTATAGCATGAAGAAGGTATTCAAAGGTTAAATAGTGCAGTGTGCTTCCAAATCTTGATATTGTTTGGGTCACCAATGTCTTGCAAAGTAACCATTTATTGTTATTATTTCAGTTTTTCAAACTAACTTAGCTTTCATCAAATATTTCAAGTCATTTTGTCCTTTATATCTTGCGCCATAAAATTATTTCTTGTCACTTAACCCCTAATGAATGTTGTAGCCACAGTGGAAACGTTGGGATTTTATTTCGAGATTTCTATTTCCAGATTTTTATTGAAAAATTATAATTTTTAAGCCAGAGTAACACACAATATATATTTTAGTAATAGGAATGTTCTTTGAGGCGGAGTATTAGTTGACTCAAAGTTTTAGAAAACACAACTAACACCCAAACTAACTGCCACCTGGTCAGCCTAGCTGGTAAGGGGCCAGTCTGCAGCGCGGGATGCTCGCGTTCGATTCCCGGCCGGAACAACACTCAGGGTCATAAAATAATTGAGAAGAAAGTGCTGCCTTTGCTCTAACGTCTGCACATGATTAGACTTCCGCATCTTCTCGGATAAGGACTTTAAACCGTAGGCCCAAGAGAGAGATCCTTGTAAGGGACCTCGAGTCCTATTATCTCTACTCCTTGGAACCTCACTAGGTTCCTAAAAGTTGTAAAAAAAACAAATAAAAAGGCACTGACGTTTAATCATTATATTAGTCCTTTGATGGAGTGAAGACTTTTTTTAGAAACACAGACAGCAGCTTCACTTCCTCATCACAAACGTTTAAAGCTACTTACGAGAACGGATTGTTGCAGTTCTGGTCTTGGGCGTATTCCTACAGGTGACACTTGAGGGCTTGTGAAAGAGTGATGACTTATTGCATTGCTATCTCTGCGGAATAACTCTTGGTCCAGAGCAGGAAAGCAGGGATAACTATTCCATTGGGAACGATAACATACAACAATAATCAAATTCGTTTTATGACTTAAAGGGGACTACCAAGGTAAAAACGAACTAGTTTCCGGTAGTGTGGTACATAAACTACAATCCTGGATAAAAAAGACTTGAAACAGTTATCATATCATGTTTTTATTATTATAGTATAATCTGTTCTAAATTATGAAGAGTTCCGTTCAATAAAAGCCTATATTAATTATACTTGTAAGATATATACTTGTAATATATATAGGGCACAATGTATATTAATGTGTATATAAATAAAAGAGTATTTAAAGACTTGAATAATTCATTGTTTTATTGCTACAAGCTGGTTTCGTATGGTCATCAGAGATGGTCACACTCATCCGGCAAGTTACAGTGAATGAATGACCGTTAAATTTTGCAGGTAGTTTAAAAAAAGTTAATTTACACATATCTGGCAGTATTAAGTTACAAAGTTTCTAAGCGTGAATTTATTTCTGTGTTGACATGGGCTGGCTAATTCATTACGTCAATTTAAGGAACGTAAGTGCTTTTTGCAAATGATTATAAATTTCTCGCTAAGGCATAGATTACATTTTTTTGTGATGTTGTTGTATTGTTGGCACTTTTTAATTATTTTCCACTTAATGCTATAAGGTTTCTTTTCGTCCTTTAATTTCCACATGTATTTAGATAGTTCTGTTTCACTTCTTAGTTTCTGTAGTTTAATGTTCATGCTTGGAGGTCCAACAAGAAGTTCTTTGAAAAAACAACAAACCTGTTGCGTGCAATATTGCAGTGCGAGACCGCATCTTATTTTGAGCTTTCGGGAAGTATTCTCATACCTGTAGAGCTTTCCTTTCCCAGGTTTGATGTTAGAATCGAGGGGTGTAACAACATAAGTTCGTTGGCTTCCCCTAAAAACAAGATGAATTGTCTCAATAAATAGTCTACAACAAGGCTTGGTAGGTCACGTGTTCTTTTAAACTTTATCTAGTTGCGCAACTTTATCAATTACAATTGGTTTTCATACAAGCCGCGTAAGAATGGTACCATATAATTTTTCTGTTTCAATACTTAACGCAATATCTATTTACAATACTATATGATAAAACGTACTTTTGAATAATATACTGAAAAAAAAGTGAATGGAGGAAATAAGACTTCAGTTCCTGTTTGAATTTGGTTGGACTTTCGGACTTACGAAAAACATTTTTAGCAACGAGTTCGACACAATCGCCCCACTGTTCTAGAAGTTTTTCTTTAGACATTAATAGTTTGGTTTGCCAAATTCTTCGTTAATATCCGCATTTTTTTTGGTTGTAAAGAACGAAGGTTGCTAGAATTAACGGTTTATTCATCACCCATCATTATATTTGGGGCCAGCGTCTTAATACTCTTTAACCCTTTCAATCCCAGATTTATTTTTAAACTCTCCCAACTTGTTCCTTACACTCTATTGAACAAGTTTGAGAGAATTTTGCTGCTAATCTTCTGTAGTTTGCTCTACTAGTACTACTCTACTTGATCAACTCTCAGTTTCTCATCGACAAATGTTTTATTTTGTATGTGTTATGTTATGAGAAGTTGGATGTTGATAACCGACTGGGACTTAAAGGGTTAATTATTTATTTAGTTTTAGTACTGATAGCCTGAAACACATTTAGCATATTTCTGACAACTAAGAGTCTACACAAGACTATTAAACCCAAATTTTGAAAGACTTTTGACTTAATTAGTAACCAGACAGGACATTTTCACACGATCCCACGAGACCCAAAAGACAACAGACATGCATAGCGGCCATGTTAGTGAACAAAACAAAAGAAATAATCAAATTTCTTTTGTTAAGGGTACACCAACATGGCCGCCGTGACGTCAAATGAAAACCAACAATATACAAGAGACAATAGACATAGCGGCCATGTTGGTGAACAAAACAAAAGAATTAATCAAAACTCTGCTGTTAAGAGTACACCAACATGGCCGCCGTGAAGTCTGGTGAAAACGCTCTATAGCTTATATGTACAATCATTCGAGTCCTCGAATAATTCAGGCCCGTAGCCAGGATACTTCGAGGGGGGTTTCTGGGCGTGGGGTCCAGGGGCACGCTTAAGGGCCCCGGTGGGGTTAAGGGGTGAAGCGATTGGTCAAATTGCCTAGACAACAAGCCTTGTTAATACTCATTACTCATGGGGCTACAGACAAGTCGTACGACCAGGAAACGGCTCGAACGCTAGTAATAAACAGTGCAAAAATGCCGTGCAAGTCTGTAATAATTACAATAGGTTTGATTTTTGCTACGGGGGTTCGCTGGCAAACGGGGGGTTTGCCGAAAAAGGGGGGTTCGCCCGAACCACCACCACCCCCCTGGCTACGGGCCTGTAATTGTTCTGCTCGGGAATTGAAGTTTTTCTTTTTTTTGTGCAGCAGTGATTGTTCGATAAATGAGAACTAATAAACCATTCTTACAAAACCAATTTTGGACGCATGTAGAACGGGGAAAAACTTGAAAGATGCGCCAAAACTCGTTCATATTTGTAGGATAATACATTCAGTTCAACTAGCTTTAGATACCAAACAAAAACATTACCTAATGAAGGAGTCGTCAACCTCCACAAGCGGACTCGGAGAATCAAGCTGTAGATAAATTACAAGAATCGATTCATTCACTCATTCACACTCAATTCGTTATGAGGTACTGAGACTAACTGGATAGTCTTACAATCTAAAACATAGCAATTATTGTACTACTTAAAAAAATGGGAAACCGGAGTGTTGGTGAAGTTGTTAACAATTCTAACTTGCAACCTCAACAAGTGTCTTAATATGCTGTAAATTGATAAAAAAAACACTATTTAAATATAAAAGTTACTGTTTCTCCAGTTGAAAATTTTTAAAAATTTTAAAAGTTAAAAAGTTAAAAATGTCCCGACGTTTCGGATAAATCGCTATCCTTCTTCACGGGAAGTGATGAGAATGACTTCAGCAAGGCTATTAAGCATAAAATTTAGTTAAAACTTGCATTGTTTGTTTTATTAATTTGCCAGGCTTCGAGAAAGCGCCGTTTCCGCCAATTTTCGCAGGTGCCAAGAATTCTAGCTTCATCCCATGCAATGTCATGACCAGATATTTTGTGGTGTTCCGCAATACAATACAATACAATACAATACAATACAATACAATACAATACAATACAATACAATACAATACAATACAATGCATATACAAGTTCTCCCCTCCGAACTTTTCAGAACCTGTTTACAAGCATATTATACAGTTGAGGTCAGAAAGTTGAGGGTCTTAAAGAGTCTATTGGAGAAGCTCAGATGTTAAGGCGCAACTTGGCAGCCAATAAGAAATGCCCTCAATGGAAGAAACAGACTACAACACCGGGATCACCACCCTGCTCTTTGCGAGAAGTGTGTAGGCTCTTTTAAGTCCCTCAACAGAGTGATCAAGAGACTGGATCTAAGGTTTAACGTCCTTATCCAAGGAGACGCGAAAGTCTAACCATTTGCAGATGTTAGAGCAAAGGCAGCACTTTGACCTTCTTCACCGCCAAAATTGTCTCGGCTCGTCGTCCTACCGATGTTGGTAATTGAGTTTTCTTGAAAACGTAGCTTCAAGCGTATCAAATGAGTTTTCTTCAAAACGTAGCTTCAAGCGAATCAAATGAGTTTTCTTCAAAACGTAGCTTCAAGCGTATCAAATGAGTCTTCTTCAAAACGTAGCTTCAAGCGTATCAAATGAGTTTTTTTTCAAAACGTAGCTTCAAGCGTATCAAATGAGTTTTTTTCAAAACGTAGCTTCAAGCGTATCAAATGAGTTTTTTCTTAATCATCAGACAAAGAAAGCATTTTGCATTGACATTAGCGATAATACTAATTTTAAATTTATAACTTTGGTTGACGTTTTTGGAGGTAAACATATTTCATTACTAATTTAACATTTAAATCTGAGATATTCTTTGATGTCAGAACTTCGTTTCACTCTCTCGAAATCTGTGATATATTCGGTCCACAACGGTTAAACACAAGGACTGTGTTTTTCACGGTTGTTTATTACACTACAATCTTACTTGTCGCTCTCTACAATCATACCTGAGTTACAATTTTCTATTCTCTAAATCAAGGCGTTTATTTACAAATATGCGAATATAAACAAGATTACAATAGTTTCTTACTTCAACTAAGTACGTACATTAGGTGAGTTTTCCTATACGTGACTTAGCACTCCAATGGTTTGTCAAAAAAGGAAAAAACAGAATAAAAAAACGTTTGAAAATTTCAGAATGTATAAAATAAATATAGATTTCTTAATGGAAAGTCCTTTGTACGGGAATTAAGCACTCGTTGATTTGTATCAATAACTTCACTCGTTCGCCACGCTCACTCGATTGGTTTCGATATAGACCAACTCGTGCGTAAATCTCGTTCTTCAACTCAGTTCAAGGCTTTCCATTACGAAACCAATACTTTTTCTACTTTACTTACATTCTCCAAGGTATCGTCAAAAAACGCATAAAGAGAGTCCTGGCTAGTTACAAATGACCTCTGTTCAATAAACCTGCTGAACATCTGCGATGGAAAATAGAAGAGTTTGTCTAAACAATGACGGCTTTAAAAATGAATTTATAAAAAAGTTTAACGCAAAAAGTACTTTAAAATACATCTTAAGATTAGAGAACGATGTTTCTGCGTTACGTTACGCCAGTGAAAAGGTATACTGCCTACGGCCTCATGGACCATTGACACGTCGTCCATTTGTCCTCGAGGGGTAATTGGTAAATCGTAGGAATAAAGTTACCTGGGTCCACATGAACTGTTGGAAGAATTTCTGGACCGAACTTGTTCTGCTTTTTAAAAAATCTGCACGTTAAAAAAAACAGATTGTAAATAAGAAAACAAAGGAGTGAAAGCAACAACAACAAAATAAGTGGTACTGAATCGTGCTTCATATTCTTTTTGTTTGTGAAATAAAAACAAATCTAAATAAAAAAAAAGATCTAATTAGTTCTGTTTAGCTGTATTAAAATATTTTATTTCTCGTTGCTTAACGATGTTTTTTCTCATTTATTTCTAGTTAGATTAGCTTGTCTCTATTATATTATAAGAACAATATGCCTATTTGACTCTGTATATTTACTAATTTTATATCCAGTTTTTCAAATGGCCTTAATATTCTTAAAACATCTGGGCCCAGTTGTTCAAAAGCCGATTAGCACTAACCCAGGGTTAAATTTTTACTCCATGGTTTTGTTTCCAGCCTTATAGATATAGATTTTATCAGGCAGTTCTTTTTAAGACCAGTAAACGTTTCCCGTGCAAAGCAATCACTGCTGTAATTTTTGTTTTAACCGGGGTTAAAATTAACCAACGTTTGAACAACTGGGCCCAAAGGTCTATACGATGAAAATTTGCTCTCTCCTCTCCTTCCAAGACAGCATTTAGTCAGAAAAGCATGAAAATTACAAAGTTCTTCGTACAAATAACTTTGGAATAGGGAAGTTTTGATGGACTGCCAAATTCGAATTTATTTTAATTTATTATTGAGATTATTTTACATTCAAGTAATGAAAACTGCTTCAAAATAAAAAGAGAAAACTAACTAACGGTAAACTAGTTTAAGCTGCGTCGGTGTTTCTAAAGAAACTATTTAGTAATAAATATGTAAATTATACAGAATATAAAAGAAAGAATACTTACTGTGGTTTCGGACGTTAGTCCTTCGTCGTTAGTCCTTCCTCGTTATTCCTTCCTCGTTAGTCCTTCGTCGTTAGTCCTTCCTCGTTAGTCCTTCGTCGTTAGTCCTTCGTCGTTAGTCCTTCCTCGTTAGTCCTTCCTCGTTAGTCCTTCGTCGTTAGTCCTTCGTCGTTAGTCCTTCGTCTCTCCCACGAAGGACTAACGTCCGAAATGTTACTAAGTATTCTTTCTTTTATATTCTGTATAATTTACATATTTATTACTGAATTGCTTCTAAATAAGTTTTGATGATCACTTTCCACCGTAAATCTCTTTTTATTCATTACCTACATAATCGAAAGGACATTAAAGAATTTACACCCATTAGGGGTGACTGGCCGAAATGAAAAAGCTCGATGAAGAAAATTGCTAGGGTATCAGAAAACTGTTAAGCCCGCGTTTACCTAGCTTACAGGTATCTGCGCACCTGGTAACTCAATATAGACCAGTTTCGCATTCCTAGTTGCCGCTAATTTAAATGACTGCAGATTCCTTTTGTACAGTGTTAGCCTCGTTTTGTTGTTAAATATTAAAAAAATATTAGTGTGAGAAAGCGACAGGTCACACCTTCAACAATACACCCAGGTGTAAGAAGTGTTAAGACTACATTGGCATTTAGAAATATTCGACTTCATATTAAGGCTAACACTGTGCAAAAGGAATCTGCGGCAACTAGGAAAGCGAAACTGGTCTACTGCCTATATTTCGACCATAATATATGGTCTCCATTAGGGCGACTCAATATATAATAATAAGATAATATATTTACCTGTTAGATTAAACAGAGACTTTAAATCACATGTTTCTTCAGTCGGTCGGGCTGTGATTGGACGCAAGTATGATCTGTTAAACAGAACAAACACTAATTAGAACAGGCTGAGCATATGAAAAGCGCACCTTGTGCTTGCACCGTAAGAATGGAAAAAACTCGGTTTCATATATAACTTACGGTACGGACCTTGCACTAGGTTAATAGGAAGTACTTATTTTATTGCTGAATATAATCTCGTGCGCTATGATTGGTCAAAACGAAATTCGTAACTTATAGTAATAAATTATAATTCGTGATGAAACTGTTTGCGAGTCATCGAACAAGTTACGAAAATCACAGCGGGAAAATGTCAACAGACGAATCTTGTTTGAGATTCCATTTGACTATCTCAAGTAAAGACCTTATTGGCCACTACAAAAAATACCATAATACTTTTTGCTTGTCTACCCAAAGATTTGCATAAGCATTGTTTCCAGTT